>NW_020868573.1:111227-116227 GCF_003789085.1 Penaeus vannamei
ATATATATATATATATATATATATATATATATATATATATATTATATATATATATATATATATATATATATATATATATATATATATATATATATATATATATATATATATATATATATATATAACAAGAGAGAGAGAGAGAGAATAAACATTCAAGCAACGCCCCTTCCGCCTCGACGCCTCCTGTGACAACTCCTTCAAGTGGTCCTCCTGCCTCCCCCTTCCCAACTCCTCCCCCCTCCCCCTTCTCCCTTCCCCCTCCCCTTTCTCCTTCCTCCTCCCCCTCCTCCCCTTTCTCCCTCCCTCCTCCTCTCCCATTCCACCTCATTGACTCATTCCTCTCGAGGGGAAACTTAGACAAAAGCGGTCGAGTTCAAGTTGCCGGATTTAAGCTGGAGAGAGTGAGTGAGTGGGCCGTCTATGGGGTCCTGAGCGGGGTACTTTCCCGTGAATAAGTTTTGATTGCAGAGACGAAGATGAATAGCTTATCAAGTGTACGGACGTTTTTTTGATTAAGAAGTAGAAGAAGAAGAAAAAAAAAGAGGGATTGAGGGTGAAATCGTATGGCATGGAAAGGCACATTAAATTAAAATAAATATATGAATTTCTCGTCCTTATCATTATTCACTATTCACGTCAATCTCACTAAATATATGAGTTTAATTTCTTATTCTTATCAAACATCCAATATCACTATTGAAGTCATCCTCACTAAATATATGAGTTTATTTTTTTTATTTTTATCAATCACCCACCATCACTATTCACGTCAATCTCACTAAATATATGAGTTTAATTTCTTGTCCTTATCAAACATCCAACATCACTTATTCACGTCATCCTCACTAAATATATGAGTTTAATTTTGTCCTTATCAAACATCCAACATCACTATTCACGTCAACCTCACGTCAATAAACAGAATAAAAAAAATATGGTAAATTATCCTCCTGCATTTCCCATTTTCCTCGCGAGATTAGCATCAGCGGAGGCAAGACTTTTTGCAAATAGTCGATTAAAAAAATGCCATTCAGATGCCGCCTTTGATTCCTCGGCGCGGTTCTTCCCCGGGCTCAGGAGGGGGGAGGAAGAGGCGGGGGGGAGGGGGAGAGAGGCGGGGGGGAGGGGAGAGGAGGCGGGGAGGGGGGGAGGGAGAGGAGGGGGGAGGGAGGAGGAGAGAAAGGGGGGAGGGGGAAGAGGTGGGGAGAGGAGGGGGGAGGGAAGGACGCTTGATTTGGGCTTTGCTCTTTTTCTTTTTTTTCTTCTACTTCTTTCGTTCTATGTAAATAGATATTATGTTCAGTATATGTATATATACGCATACATACATGCATACATACGTACATATACACACGCATATATGTATGCACACACACACGAGCGCACGCACAAACACATGTATATATATCTATATATTTCTCTCTCTCTCTCTCTCTCTCTCTCTCTCTCTCTCTCTCTCTCTCTCTCTCTCTCTCTCCTATTATATATATATATATATATATATATATATATATATATATATATATACATATATATATATACATATACATACATATATACATATATATACATATATATATATATATATATATATATATATATATATATATATATATATATATATATATATATATATATATATATATTATACACATACATACATGCATATATATATATATATATATATATATATATATATATATATATTATATAATATATATATATATATATATATATATATACATGTGTGTGTGTGTGTATGTATGAATATATGTGCGTGTGTGTACATATAGACACACTCGGAGACACATAAATATGAATAATACTTTCAATCACAAGATATGGTACCTCCCCCCCCTCCCCCCCACCCCCACCCCCCACCCCCCCACCGCCAAACCCACGCAACATCTCTCCGTTTCCTCTTCTGCTGACAGCCCGATAAGAATCACATGCAAATGAATATTCTATCAAAGTCATTTTTCGTTTTCCATTTAGCATCTTTTCCTGGCGCTCGAACGAAATGTGAGAGACCCAACTTATATATATATGTCAACGAGATATGGGTCTCCGCGTAAACAGACTCAAGGTTATGCTATAAATCATATTAGGAATACATAGAGTGTTGTCTGAGTTGGGTAAATATGGATTCATATAAGGTGAATTATATGTAAGAAAAATGTACTGGTTTATGTTCAGGATTCTCTTAGTCTGTCTCTCTTCTCTCTCTCTCTTCTCTCTCATGTCTCATTCTCTTGTCTCTCTCTTCTGTCTGTCTGTCTGTCTCTCTTCTCTCTCTCTCTCTCTCCTCTCTCTCTCTCTCTCTCTCTCTCTCTCTCTCTCTCTCCCTCTCTCTCTCTCTCTCTCTCTCTTCTCCTCTCTTCTCTCTATTGATCTCTTTATCTTTCTCTTTCTTACTCTCTGTATTTCCCTCTCTGTCTTTCCCAGAACAGACTCTCGGTCAAAGGACAACCTCAATACAACTTCATGGGACCAAATTATACAATTTTCTACATCCTCCATTCATGTACACAGCAAAAAATGACAGACGTAGCTGCGAACAAGAATGATGATAGTATTGATTATGATAATGATAATAAGAATACAAATGAAAATAATCATAATAATGATAGTAATGATAATAATTATTATAATTATTTTAATAATAGTAATGATAAGGATAATGACAATGAAAATGATAACACGGAAAATGATAACATAGATAATCAACATTAAACTTCTGCTTGTTTTCGTCCGTCAGTCCGTCCGTGTCTTCCACTTACACTTTACGTCCCAAGCAGAATAATCTGTGGACTTGAAGTTTCTTTATGTTGATGCAAAGTGGTCACCGCATACCCGGAATCACATCCCACATGACTTCGGATTTGGAGTCATTTCATTTGGGCGTAAAATGAGGTGACAGAATAAGAGAATGACACACAACACACTATATATATTATAGATTTATGAGAATCCTTTTCTAACTCTGTCGCTATCCTTACTGTTATTGTTTTTTATTGTTATCTACCAGCCTCTTTTTTTTTTAATCTATTACAATCATTATCATCATTGTAATTATTGTTATCGTTATCAATAACAATAATTATCGTTATTTACACTAATGAAGGCAAAATAACATGTTTTTTTTTTTCTCTTTTCCTATTTTTTTTATATCTATTTTACGTAAATCAAGTTAATTGAGTTTGCTCTGATTTTTGAAAATGTTGATCCAAGAGTTATGTTAATTAGTCTTTTCAGTTGCAATATAAGCAGAGAGAGAAGAGATAAGAGAGAGAGAGAGAGAGAGAGAAGAGAGAGAGAGAGGAGAAGAGAGAGGAGAAGAGAGAGAGAGAGAGAAGAGAGAGAGAGAGAGAGAGAGAGAGAGAGAGAGAGAGAGAGAGAGAGAGAGAGAGAGAGAGAGAGAGAGAGAGAGAGATGAGAAGAGAGAGAGAGAGAGAGAGAGAGAGAGAGAGAGAAGAGAGGAGAGAGAGAGAGAGAAAGAGAGAGAGAGAGAGAGAGAGAGAGAGGAGAGAGAGAGAGAGAGAGAGAGAGAGAGAGAGGAGACAGAGAGAAAGACAGGAGAGGAGAGAGAGACGAGAGAGCAGGAAAGAAAGAAAAGGAGAAGAAGAAGAAGAGAGAGAGAGAAGAGATGAGAGAGAAGAAGAGAGGAGAGAGAGAGAGAGAGAAGAGAGGAGAGAAGAGATTTCTGTATTTTATATTTATAATAGAGGATGGTACGAGATGATAGCGTTATGAAAGATAACCACCACAAAAGACCATCACCCGTAATCACGTATGAGATGGAAAATACAGCCGCAACTAAATAGACACTACCCAAAAGTCGATTTGATAGCGAGACAGCAAAAGATATGTCAATACATATATGATCAAAAAGCAAGCCCGAGATAAACACATGAATGAACACCTGCATAAGAGTGAACACACAAAAACGTTACAACGAACAAGAATAGCACTGATTAGATTATAATATGCAAACAAATGACATGTAGAAGGTAGTCGAGAGAAGATGAGTGAAGAGCTAGAGCCAAACAATTTTACTTCCTGTCTCTTTTCACCGTTTTACATCCTAATTAATACACTGCATGCTCTCTAAAAGTCAGATGGATAACATCTTAGCTGACCAAATTTTGATCCATATCTAAGGTAAATTTACGACAAATTTATATTAAAGGTTTTTACCTTTGTTGTTATCCGCTTTTTATCTTATCTCTACATATTATTTATTGTTTAAATTTTCATCTCTATTATTTATAACTTCCTCTTTGTGTTTATAATTAATGCACTATTGAAATTGAAGTGTAAGGAAATTAGATTGATGGTGATATTAAGATCTATTAGACATGCTAATATGGATGATTATGCTTTGATATGATGTAAATGAATGCTTTATTCTCTTGACTAGTTGGATGATGATTAGATTTGATAACAATGATAATTGATAATATTGGATGTAATAATTAATTTAGCAATAATAACAATATAAACGTTTTGAAAAAAATTATGATAATTATGATATATTGTACCAATTTATAAAACCAGTTAAAAGATAATATGTAAGATAGAATGATTCTCATACATATGTCCTTTTCAATTTTTACTTTTCATGTTCTACTAACTTAACATATTACATAATATGTTACATGATTGACATCTAAAATTCATCACTTATTCAATTTAATATATTAGTTAGGTTAATTAAAACCAAGAGTGTAATTTAATTAGCACTCTATAGATGATAGTTATAGTTGCACTAATCTCACGAGTTAATGGAATCAATAGACTATGCATATTAATTTTTAAAATAGATTAAATATGATTGGATTAATCCAAACTATAATGGATTATAACTATTATATAGAGAATAATTTGGTACACTTCAACTACTCACTATTATAATTTGATAATAGATTTATTATTAATATCAAAATGACTAAAAATAAAAAAACAGGTATGTATAATAATCACCAAAAAATAATTCCCTA
>NW_020868573.1:128727-144233 GCF_003789085.1 Penaeus vannamei
GATGAGCAACGTTGGTATATGAGTGGACGCGAGTGTGCGAAAATGTAGGATGAGGTGAAATGCATGGAGGGCGATTTAATAGTAGGGGTAGAAAGGTGGGAGAAGAGAGAGCGAGAGAGAAAGAGGAGAGAGAGGAGAGGAAAGGAAGAGATGAAGGAGAGGGGAAGAGAAGGAGGGAGGAGGGGAAGAGGGAGGAGGAGGAAAAGAGGAGGAGGTCAGATGAGAGAAGGAGTGGAAAGAGGAGAGGAAGAGAGAAAGAGACGAGAGGGAAAAAGAGAGAGGAGAGGAGAGAGAAGGAGAGAGGAGGAGGAGAGGAAAACAGAGTATGATGTATGTAAGCACGAACGGAGAGAGGAGAGAAGGGTTGCTTGGATTGAGAGTAGGAGCGTAGGTACATCAGCGAGCATAGAATATATGGCGGTATATCGCATCATGCGCCGTGCTGCCACAGAGGATTCGAAACGCAGAAGTAATTAGGCACAGGAGCGGTCGAAGAGAGAGCACGGCAAAGCGGGCGTGGAAGGCAGACTACGTCGACCAAGGGAGGCCAGGACGCCAGGGAAGACCGGATGGAGGAGGAGAGGAGGAGAGACCAGACACACAGCACACACCACACACAGATATAGAAGAAAAAAAAAAGGAGAAAAAAGAAAGAGAAAACACCCCACACCGGAGAGCGAGCACAGCAGAGAGCAGAGAACCCAAAGATACAAGAGAAAGAGAAAGAGACGGAAAGAAGAATAGAGAGAGAGGAGAAGAGCAGAGAGCAGCAGAGAGAGACGAGCAAGCGCACACCAGACGCCCAAAGAGGGAACTCGCCCAGACCACAAGAGAGACAGACAGCCCAGAACCAAGCGACGGAAGACCGAGCAGACCAGCAGCAGACAAGACAGACCAGCAGAACAGCAAGCATTGAGAGTGAGAGAAGAAGAAACAAGACACACAGAGCAGCACAGCTACCCCCAGAAAGGAGACGAGAGAGAGAGAGAGGAGGAGAGAGAGAAGAGAGAGAGAGAAGAGAAGAGATGAGAGAGGAGAGAGAGAGAGAGAGTAGTTTTCTTCTACGTGGTGTAACTGTCTGTCCTCTCTCTCTCTCTCCCTGCCTACACTCCCTCTTCTCTCTCTCTTCCTCCTCCCTCGCCGTCTCTCTCCAACCCCTCAGCCCATGCACCTAATACAAGGAAGCCATAATCATGTATTACACGATTATAAGCATAACACGCACACCACATCACTGCTACTGCATGCTACTGCTACCACCAGCACTAGATTCCACGCTGTATCATACCTACTGAACTGGAAACTAATTGCTTGTAAGGCGCCTGTGGACATGAGTCATAATTCAATAGGTTAAATGTAAATAATATATATATATATATATATATATATTATATATAATAAGATATATATATTAATATATAATATAATATACATATAGAAGAGAGAACGGCGAAGGAGGGAGGAAAGAAATGAGAGAGAGGAGAGGGAGAAGAGAGAAGTAGACGAAGACGAGAGAGAGAGGAGAGTAGAGAGGAGAGAGAGAAGAGAAGAGGAGAGAAAGAAGAGCAAGAGAGAGAGGAGAGGAGAGAGAGAGGAAGAAAGAGAAGAGCAGCAGAAGAGAGAGAGAACGAAAAAAAAAGGGAAGGAAGGAGAGAGAGAGAGAGGATGAGGAGGGAAGAGAGAGAGGACGAGACAACAGACAGCAGGACAGACGGACAGGACAGACAGAACGACCAGAGATTATAGACAAGACAGACAAACAGTAAAGAAACTCTCTTCTCTCCCTGTCTCTCTCATCTCGCTCGTCTCTCCATATGTTTTGGTGTTTCTCCCCCCTCTTCTCTCAGTCTTCCCTCTGTCTTCCCTGGTCTCTCTCTTCGCCTGGCAACAATTACATACAATGCGACATAAAACTGCTCTGAGAATTATTTATTCTCGTTATGTGGTGACAGGTAACGACAGGAGAAGAAAGACCCTAAAAACAGATGTAAGGAGAAAAGTACGAATATAGTTTATAGAAGAATTTGAAAGGAACGTTCAGGAGAAGAAAGAGAGCAGAGAAGAGAGTGAGTGAGTGAGTTGAGTGAGAGAGAGAGAGAGAGAGAAGAGAGGAGAGAGAGGACGAAGGAGAGAGAGAGAGAGAGAGAGAGAAGCAAAGAGAGAGAGTAGAGAAGAGAGAGAGAGAGAGAGAGAGCGATGAGGGAGAGAGAGAAGAGAGAGAGAGAGAGATCAGAGAGAGAGAGAGAGTAGAAGAGAGAGAGAGAGAGAAGAGAGAGAGAAGAGAGAGACGAGAGAAGAGAGAGAGTAGAGAGAGAGAGAGACGGAGAAAGAAAGAGAGAGAGAGAACAGACAAACAAGAGTAAGAGAAGAGAGAAGACAGACAAACAGAGAAAGAGAGATGGAGAAGAGAGACGAGAGAGAGAGAGAGAGAGAGAGAGAGAGAGAGAGAGAAGAGACGAGAGGAGAGAGAGGAAGAGAGAGATAGCGAGAAGAGACAGACAGGACAGAACAGAACGAAACAGAGAGAGAGAGGAGAGAGAGAGAAGAGAAGAGCAGAGAGCAGAGGGAGAGAGGAGAGAGAGAGAGAGAGAGAGAGAGAGGAGAAGAGGAAAGAGAGAGAGAGAACACAACAGACGGAAGGCAGAAGACAGCAGAGAAAACGAGAAACACTAGAGAGACGGTGTCTGGTTACGATCCATTCATATTTTCAGAAAGATATGTGCAACGCTTTGAATTAAAACAAATAAATCAATCAATGAATAGATTAATGAATAAAAGAAATCTTATATATTATCTATATTACTATATATATATATATATATATATATATTATATATATAATAAAATAATGATTATTATTATATACTATATATTATATACAATACTACAAGAAGGAAGCTCATATAATCAACCCATCCTCCAAAGTGGGGGGTTTGGGTTTTGGGGGGTTTGTTGTGCCACAGACTTCCGTCTAACTTGTTGTACTATCTAGCAATATACCGACTATCTATGAGGCCCAATGCTGTAAGGCGGCTGACACTTCGGGAAATCCCGTCAACTCGCAAGACCGGGGGGGGGGGGAGGGTGGAGGGGGTAACTGTGGGGTGTAACTCACCTCGCCTCCCCCTCATGAATTGCCCCTCCTTTTGCCACAGACCGGTAGTTACCATACCCTGAGAGAGAGAAGAGAGGGAGAGACGGGAGAAGAAGAGAAAGAGACAAGAGAGAGAGAGAAGAGACGAGCGAGAGAGAGAGAGAGAGAGAGAGAGAGAGAGAGAGAGAGAGAGAGAGAGAGAGAAGAGAGGGATGAGACAGATAGCAAGACAGAGACAGAGAGATGACAGAGAGAGACAGACAGAGAAAGAGAGGAGGGGGAGAGAGAGGAGAGTAGAGAGAGAGAGAGAAGAGAGAGAGAGAGAAGGAGAGAGAGAAGAGAGAGAGGAGAGAGAGAAGAGAGAGTGAGAGTGAGAGTGAGAGTTTGAGAGTGAGAAGTGAGAGAGAGAGAGAGAAGAGAGAGGAGTGAGAGGAAGAGAGTGAGAGGAGAGAGAGAGGAGAGAGAGAGAGAGAAGAGAGAGGAGAGAAGAGAGAAGAGAGAGAGAGAGAGAGAGAGAGAGAGGAGAGAGAGAGAAGAGAGAGAGAGGAGAGAGAGAGAAGAGAGAGAGAGAGAGAGAGAGAGAAGAGAGAAGAGAGAGAATAGAGAGAGAGAGAGAAAGAGAGAGAGAGAGAGAGAGAGAGAGAGAAGGAAGGAGAGGAGAGAGAGGAGAAGAGAGAGAGAGAGAGAGAGAGAGAGAGAGAGAGAGAAGAGAGAGAGGAGAGAGAGAAGAGAGGAAGAGAGAGAAGAGAGAGAGAGAGAATACATAATACATACATAGATATGATATGATAGAATAGATTAGAGAGAGATGAGAGAGAGGAGATAAAGAAAGAGAGAGAGGAGAGAAGCGTACGATAAGCACAGAGGTAGAGATGGAGAATGGCGAGGATAATGATCAAGAAGTAATATCATTAACATTAATAATATTGTTATTAGTGCTGTTGTTGTTTTGTTATCGTTATCCTCATTGTTATTATTATCACCGTCATTATCATTAATCATTATCTATTTAATATCATCATTTATTGGTATTATCAGTTACTATTATTATTGGTAATTATTATTATTATTATTATATTATCATTATTATCATTTTATTGTTATTATTATTATTATTGTTATTATTATTATTATTATCATTATTATTGATTATTATTATCAACTTATTATTATTATACTTTATCATGCGTTATTATAATTATGATGATCATTGTTAATCAATTTCTATTACTGGTTTATCATTTATCATTGTTGTTATCTTTTCCATCATTAATGACTAATTTACTATTGGCTTATGTATTATTTATACCATTTTGTCTATTTTCACATTTTTTTTTTTTATTCAAACTTACTTATTATTTTATTCTATATTAATCACTTTTTCCATTTGCCTTAATTTACAACTTTTTTTTTCATTAAAGTTACCGTTATTATTATTGAGCTCTCGTTATTAGTCGGAATTTCCATGCTGCTAATACAAGCTGTTTTCTTTTTCATCAAAAAAAACTTTATAATACGCTTTATTCTTATTATTTTAATTATCAAATTTTTTTCTCTTTTTCCTTTCCTTTCTTACAGAATTCCATTAATCTCTCTCTGCATGGCTCCCATAAATGCACACCATACCAGCGCGAACTCTGTGCATTTATAAATCCTCATCTTTAAGTCTTCCACTGCCAAGGGAAACCGCATTAGGTCCCTAACGTCATAAACAGCGTCATAAATTACGGTCATAACCACGTCATAAAACGCTTCTGAATGTTGCCAAGCGAAGACACTGAATTGGACCATATTTAAGGCTAATGACATTATGCTGTTTTTTTTCTCCCATCAACAAGTCCTTAAAAAAAAAGATAAGATAAGAAAGAGAAAAAACTTTGTTATAAATTCTGTTTTCCTCTTTTAAAGTGGGAATTAATTAACTTAGCTAGATATTCCCTTGACACGCGTATGTGTGGTAATCCGGCACTGTTGTTCGGATGATGGCTTGGCCTTAGGTGCTTTCGTGTTCCAGGTAAAGAGAGGAAAATAAATACTCGCCAAAAGGAGGCTGTCAGCGTTTAAATTGTCTCTTCTATATTTTATTATAGAGTAGATTATATAGGATATATCAGTTGGCAGTATATGTGACATACTGGAGATTTGTAGGTTAATAAAACTCTTTAATTCATGAATTATTGATGGGGATCAATGGCATTAGTTAATAACAAATTATATGAATTTATGTTGGCAATTAATGGGGCATTAGTTCTAATTAACAATTATTATTAATTATTGGCATTAATGGCATTGGTATTCTTGTTGTTGCGTTATTGATGATAATTATGCGGTAATAATAATTACTGAATGATAATGACTTATATATAGCAGTAATAATGATGCTGAAGTTGATTAATGGTAGCTTAACAGAGAAAATTGAAGTGAAGGCGGAGATATATGGGTAAAATGGGATGGATAATAACAGTAGTTATAAAATAGGAACAAAATGGATAGATGAATGATAAAAATAATTATAATTGATTCATGATGAATGGAATAATGGATAATTATGAAATATGGATATTAGAAATGAAGGGATTAAGTAATGGATTTAATGTAGTATTATACAACATAAAACATCTGTCATGGGATAATGAAAATGATTGTTTGGGTATGAATANATATCCACAAACCATTACTGGCATATCCACAAACTACTAAAAAAAAATGTGAACTACTAAGAAACCACAAAGAAAGAACTATTTGAGTCCTAGTTTCCGCCGACAAAAACTGTTGCGCTTCACTTTTCCTGCTGTCTCCAACGTCCCGAAAAAGTGTCGCAGATGAGATTTGCGACACTTTTTTTGCGTCGTAATTTTTTTTGTCAGCGGAAATGAGGGCTTTGGAAAAATGTGTAAATTATTAGGAAGTGAGTTACCAAGACAGAGCATGGATTAGAGTGAATAATAATAACAACGATGAAAGACTAGGAAAGTTAGAATTATGAAGAAAGATAAAAAATATCAGGAAAAGCACGACTTAACCCTTTGATGATTACTTAGAATAGGCCCTGTTATTTTGGTAAGTATATAATAACTTTTATTTTATAGCTTTTATGTTCTAAGACTACAGTACAGTTGAGCTGCTCAATAACCAATCCTTAAATGTACTAGTTGTTACTTGCTACAAAGGTATAGCAAGAAAACTAAATAACGTTATATGACACCTGTTATTAAATGAATCTATCAATTTATCTGTCTATCAATATATATGGAGGGAATACACACACACACACACACACACACGCACACACACACACACCAACACACAACACACACATATATATATATATATATATATATATATATATATATATATATATATACACTTGTGTGTATATATATGTATATATGTATATATATATATATTTATATATACATATATGTATTCCTTCTACAAGTACGAAAGAGACGTATCTACACGCATAAAAAAATTCTTGGGCATGAAATAAACCATTATTGCAAATAGGTGATAAACTAGAGAGAGAGAGAGAGAGAGAGAGAGAGAGAGAGAGAGAGAGAGAGAGAGAGAGAGAGAGAGAGAGAGGAGAGAGAGAGATTACAAAAGACCCATGAAAATGCGACCTACAATTCCTCTCAAACAAAACAAAGAATTTTGTTCACAATGCCAGGTTTTGGAATAATTATGCCAAGAGGATCTTTGAAGTATTCTCTGTATGATATTCAAAAAGAAAACATCACACATAGTGCAATTGAAACGAGAATCCCCCAGGTGATAATGAGCGCAGCGCCCTTATGACTGAGCCTGTGATTCCGTTGGTGTTATCTGGCAGTGGTCAGTGCAGGCCTATCGGATGTCATTTGGTGGAGTTTTGGTTTTATCCTTGTCTTTTATTTCCTTTATTCATTTACATAATTGGTGCTCTTGCTTTATTTTATTATTATTTATTTATTTTTTATAATTTCTACTTTTATTTTTGTTATTATTTTTTTAGTGTTACTGTTGTATTGGGTGGTGCTTTTAGATAGGAGTCTGCCAACACTAACATTGTTCACCTAGAAAATGGTACTGGTTATTTCACTGCGCCAGTTCTTCAGTGGCATGTGCTTTCGATTTAGCATTTTGGCTTCACATTTCTGCAAAAGCCAGAACATTAGTTACTGAATCATCTAGAATGTTGCTAGATATCGTTGAATAACATCTATCTATATGTTGTATATTAACTCATTTTATGTACAGTCCTTCATAACTACCCATTTCAGGTGTAAAGAACTGAAGAAAAAGTATATGAATAAATGGTGTTTGGGGATCTACTTTGGTAAAACCATTCTCTGGTAAAGATTCTCTACGTGGTCCTCCGTTGCCCTCGTGAGAAAGGCTCATTTGGAAGCCCAGGAACAGGCTGAACTACAATTATAGCCTCTTAGCGTATTTTACGTACTCAGGGGACCGTTCCAGGTGGGGGGGGGATACAGGGGGTCAAATTGAGTTAGCGAGTGTATAGTATAGGTACATGGATGAGGAAACTACCCAACGAGTATTAAGCACATGATTTCTGTGGCTGTTGAGTGGGAACGGTTGTTTCTTCGCGGTCAGGGTGAAAAGAGGTCATCATCACCCGAGCCGGCATTGTCAACCGCATTCCTACCAACTGTCTAAGGAGAGATATATCTGCACACATGAAAAAATACTCGTACATGGAATAAAACGTTATGGCAGATAGGTGATAAACTATAACAACTTGTATACCATCACAGATATCATGAAAGACCCATGAGTAATTTGAACTGGCTAACGGTTTTAGGGCCTTCGATTTGTACGACTTCCTAAGAAAACAAACAAACATCGATAACTGGGAAATGCCTGGATTACAACGGCGATGGAAGATGGCCGAATTATCATGCAAGCCACAAACTCCTCCCATATGCACGATTCACTAACAAGCATGTATATTACTTGTTAGTAGTTGTACAGTCTTGCATAAGTAATGAGGTCAAATGAATAGCTAAATAGGGAGAGACGGTGTGTGTTCAGTCGCGCCGCTCGGAACGCCATCTACATCCATCTCTTTTTTCCTCATTGCCAGACGCTTCCAGACGCACTCATGGGGTTTGTTTATAAAAGCGGATTCCATTGTTTAATGATATATTTACAAATTTATAATTACTAATTATGACTTGCAAAAGGGATGCATATGCACTGCCCACCCACTCACGTAATATAAAAATTAATATATATATATAAATTAATGTCATAACTAATATATATATATATATAATATATATAATATATATATATATATATATATATATATATATATACACATTATTATTGTCATAATAAAAACAATCAAAAAATCTCTGACCTCCCAAAACCAAGATAAAAGAATTTAGTCACCATAATTAGCAGACTGGAATGCTTGTGCGTCAGAATGCTGTATAAAAACGGCCCGATTAAAGCTTGTAATTCGAAACGAGAATCTCTTGTTTATATACAAGAGCACAGAGAAGGGATGTGCTTATGCGGGAGATGAAAGAGGAATAGTGGAGGCGGGTGTGCGTGCGTGTGTATGGTGTTGTGTTGTGTGAGAGAGAGAGAAGAAAAGAAAAAAAGAAAAAGAAAGAAAGAAAGAAAAGAAAAAAGAAAAGAACAACGAAATAAAGAAAGAGAGAGGGAGACAAAAAATCAGAATCAGAGAGAAGAAGAAGAAGAGAGAGAGAGAGAAAGAGAGGAGGAGAGAGAGGAAGAAGAGAGAGAAAGAAAGAAAGAAAGAAAGAAGAAAAGAAAGAAAGAATAAAGAAAAAGAAAGAAAGAAACAGCCCGCGACCATTAAAGAATGATGAGAGACTGAAGATTATAGAGCTCGCGATTAAGGAAGAGAGAGAGCAAAGAGAAGAAACAAGAAAGACTGAGAGGAAATAACGAACGATTGAAGAGAAGAGGCCAAGACAGAAGAGAGGACGAGAAACAAACGAGAGAGAGAGAAGAGGGCCAGAGAGTAAACAGCACCAGACAAGAGACCGATAAAGAGAGAGGGAGAAGGAGAGAGAGAGAGAGACGCCGAGAGAGGAAAAAGAGGAGACGAGAGATGGACGAGCAGACCGGCATGAGAGAGAGAGCAGCAAAACAAAAGAATGAGAAGATAGAGGGAGCGGAGAGAGAAGAAGAGAGAGAGAGAGAAGACGACAGAGACCGATGAAAGAGTGAGTGTGTGGAGGCCGAGATGAGATGAAAGATGAGGACCGACAGAAGAAGACGACTCGGAGGACCGGCACTAAGAGAGAGAAGAAAGAGAGAGAAAGAGAGAGAAGACGAGCGGGAAACAAATGAGGTAAGAGAGAGAAAGAAACAAAAACGACAGAGACCGAGACTAACGAGCCCTGAGAAAAGACAGGAAATCACACACAAGACCAAGAACCAAGAGAGAGATAAGAGAAGACGTCGCAGAAAGACAAAAAAGACGAGAAAAAATCAGATAGAGAGAATAGCAATGGGGCGGAAACACTACACGCTCCCCCATACGGGGGTAGCACATAAGACATGAGAGACCGAGAGAGAGGTAAAGAGAAGAAAAAGGGAGGAGAAGGGAAAAGAAGCGAAAAAAGAAGGAGAGGAAAAACAAAATCACGAACACATTACTCAAAAGAAAACAACAGAGATAAACAATACCTACAAAAAATATAAAAATCATAAAAAAGAATATAAACAAATACACATACACACACCCTAAAATAAAGAAAAAAAAAATCGAAAAAAAAAATCTGAATTCTCCACGTCCCGCCACGACCAAGAGGAAAGCCCAGCCAAATTTTTTACACTTGCGCCAACGTTTGCGCCCTGCTTTTGGCAGAAAGTGAATATACGTGCGTACTGTACAATCTTATGCTCTGTATGACAAATACGCCACGTGACCTTACTATTGGTGTGTACACCCTGCTGGTCGTAAACAACCTACGATTTGTTGTGCTGGTGTGTGGGTGTAGTGTGTGTGTGTGTGTGTGTGTGTGTGTGTTGTTGTGTGTGTGTGTGTGTGTGTTACACATACATAACACACACACACTCACAAATATACATGTATATGTGTGTGTGTGTACACTATGTGTATATGCATGTTTGTAAGCATGCATGTATATATATATTTATATATATATATAATATATATATATATATATATATATATATATATATAGAGAGAGAGAGAGAGAGAGAGAGAGAGAGAGAGAGAGAGAGAGAGAGAGAGATGAATGTTTGACCGTGTGTCCATGTGTGTGTGTGTGCGTATACATATATGTATATGAGCCACGTGTGGAAGTACCTTTTCAGGTTTGATTCTAATTAATGCAGAAATGAAAAGAAGTTCCACAAATGAGCTTGAGAGTTCTTGACGCCGCTCATATTTCTTCATCAACGTCCCTCTCCGATTTCCCTATTCCGTCCACGCACTTATAACTCCTCCCAAAGAGATTCCGATACCGCGCAAACATGCAGATTCTCGTCACATCATTTCGCTGGGGCATCCGACTCCATTTTCTGGCTTTGGATCCCACACAGCGCGTCCTTTCGCATCCCTTTCCATCTTCTCTTTTCACTTTATCTATAGCTCGCAGTTCTTTCGTGGTTCCTCGTAATCGAGTGACGATTTTTTCTTTCTTTTTTTAATTAATTCAGTTTTGTTTTCTCAAAGGTTACAAAGATTTTTGGAAAAGCAATAAAGAACGCGTGTGTCTGGAGGGCAATCGGTCTTGATACGGCTTCCCTTTCCCGCGCTCTCGTCCCTTATGGAATCAGATCCTTTATCCGTGTTGATTGTTTCGGCTTTTTTGTTTTGATTCCGCTTCTTGGTATTTATAGAAAGGAAAATAATCTTATTAGGTCTTAGGAATTTTCTTGCTTTATTGCCAATCTAGGAAACGGTGTTGGATGTTCAGTTCTTTGTTAATTTGTCTAATAATGAATTGATTCACCTATTTCTATTTCCTTTCTTGTAACTCTATCTCTCTTTCTTCCTTTATCGTGTCGTGTTCATATCTCCTTTTCGATCTTTGATTTTCTTTCTGTTATGCTTTTTTCCTTTCTTTCTTTGCTTCCTAAATATATACATTTCTCAGTCTGTCTTTATTCTTCAGAAACAAAAATATTTATTGTACAATTATATATTACAAAAAAAAAAAAGAAGAAGATAATAATGATTATAGAAAAAAAGAAATATCAGGAAAGCATCGAAGAGATTTTTTTATGGTGAACATCTACTCTATATTATAATATATAGTAATACTATAATAATATATTATATACTATATATATATATATATATATATATAAATATACAATATATATCATATATATAATAATATATATATATATATATATATATATATATATATATATATATATATATATATTATATATATAATATATATATATATTATATACTATATATATATATATAATATTATACCTATAATACTTTGTTCTCTTCTCTTTCTCTTGTTTCATGTTCATTTAGTCTGATCTTCACCATTATTTCCCATTGTGCTATTCCTTTTGATTTGTTTCTTATCTTTCCTCTCTCTCTCTTCTTTATTATTTTATTAATCATATTTTTTTCTTCTTATTCTTTCTTATATTTTCCTTGTTCATTATTCCAATTCTTTTTTTTTCTTTTTCTTTTTTCTTTCTTGTTATTTTTTCTTCGCCCTAGTTTATTTTTCTCTCCTTTACCTTCTTTTTCTTTTTTTTATTATAGTAGTGTTTCTTCCTTTCTTTCTTTCTCTCTTAATCATTATTTTTCTCTTGTTCCATTATTTTACTTATCTCGTTCTCTCTTTCCCTCTCTTCCGTTCAATATAATTCTAATTATGTTTTTCATTATTCTATTTTTTGTTGTTCATCATTCTGTTTTTGTTTTTTTGCCTTCTCTCTCTCTCTCTCTCTCTCTCGCCATCTCTCTTCCCTCTCCTAAGCCTCTCCTCTCGCTCTTCTCGATCTCTCTCTCTCTCTTCATCTCTCTCTCGTCTCCTCCTCTCTCTGCCTCTCGGTCTCTCCTCTCTCTCTCTCTCCTCTCTCTCTCTCCTCTCCCTCTCTTCTTTTTCTACAATTTATTTATATATTTTTTACTTTTTATGGTATTTTTTAGAAACAAGACAATCAATTTCACTCCGTATGGTCTGGCAAGAGAGAAATATTTAAACGAAAACATCCTTTTTTTCAAACTTTTTTCTTTCATTCTTTTTTCTTCAGGTTTTTTTCCTCACTTTCTCAACTCACGTTCTATTTCTTTGTCCCTCTGTCCGTTTGTTTGTCTGTATGTCTCTCCCTTGTTCTATCTCTCCCTCTCTCTCTCTTTCTGTATCTCTCCATCTATCTATTTCTCTCTCTCTCTATCTATTTCTCTCTCTCTATCTATCTATTTCTCTCTCTCTCTCTCTCTATCTATTTCTCTCTTCCTATCTATCTATCTCTCTCTCTCTCTCTCTATCTATCTATTTTTCTCTCTCTCTCTCTCTATCTATCTATTTCTCTCTCTCTCTTTATCTATCTATCCACCTCTATCTCTTCTCTTTCTGTATCTCTCCATCTATCTATTTCTCTCCTCTCTCCATCTATTTCTTCTCTCTCTATCTATCTATTTCTCTCTTCTCTCTCTCTCTCTCTCTTCTATCTCTCTCTCTCTCTCTCTCTCTCTCTCTCTCTCTCTCTCCTATTCTCTCTGTATCTTTGGTTCCTGAATTAATATTTGAAAAAAAGAAAAATCTACATTTCCGTTTTCAGTTGGTTTATTTTTTCAGACACGGTACTAAATTTTGCCTAAAAGTCATCTGAGTTTTATTTATTTATTTATCTAATTTATCTCTTATCGTCATCTTGGCCATCTTCGTATCTCTTGTCTGCCCATTTCTTATTTATCTGGAGAGATCGAAAAGAGATGAGCGAGAGAGATGACCGAGACCAGCCGAACCCAGCAAACAGAGCTAGCGAGAGAGAGAATACGCTAACCCTGATGAGAGAGAAAGAAGAGAGAAGAGGAGAGAGAACATGAGCGCGTGAGATGAAGCTAAAGGGATGCCGAGAGCCGACCGAGATAAGAAGACGACTTAATGAAGTAGGAGATAGAAGAAGAGACCGAGAGAAAAGAGAGAAACAGTGCCATGAGAGAGAGAAAGAAGAAAGAAAGAGAGAAAGAGAAAAGAGAGAGAGAGAAAAAAGAGGAAGAAAGAAATGAGGAGAGCAGAGAGAGAGAACTCCGAGAAAATGGAAAAAGTCCTTCAAACTATTAACCCGTAGTGTAGAATTGTGCGGCTTCTCTCTCCCACATACATGAAATTTCCAAGTTCTAGATTACGAAAAATAAAGATTCCGTTTTCATTGTTCGCAAACTAACGACTCCTCATATACGTCTTTCCCTTCGATATCGGCTGATGTACTCAATTGTGCGTCGTGTGGTTGTCTTTCGTTCCTTTGTTCTGTGTTTCTTTCTCTTTCATTCTATTTTTATCTTATTTGTCGTTATTTCCTCGTTCGTTCTATCTCTTTCTCTGTTTTTATTTCTTTCTTCCTAGTCATTCTTTTTCTCCTGCTTTTTTTCTTTTCTTCCTAGTTCATTCTTTTTCTCTCTCTTTTTTTTCCTTTCTTCCTATCATTCTTTTCTCTCTCTTTCTTTCTTTCCTTCCCAAGTTCATTCATTTCCTCTCTTTCTTTCTTTCTTCCTAGTTTCATTTCTATTTCTCTCTCTTTCTTTTCTTTCTTCCTAGTTCATTCTATTTCTCTCTCTTTCTTTTCCTAGTTCTCTCCTTTTCTTTTCTTTCTATTCTATTTCTCTTTTTCTGCTCTCTCTTTCTTTTTTCTATCTCTTTCTCTGGTATCATTCTTATTTCTTTGTCTGCCTTTCTTTCCACTATAATTCGCTATCTGATTTTTTTTTTCTTTCTTTCACTTCCTTTGTCTTTCACATTACTCTATTTCCCTTTCGCCGTCTTTCTGCCTTTCTCTTATTCCATTCACAGGCCTTAGTCAAGTTCGTTTGGTTTATCTTTTTATATCCATCCTTTTACATTGTAAACCAGGATTATTGTGCAACATACAATACGCACATATACACCCATATATATATAGTGTGTGGTGTGTGTTATAAATAAGATTCTGTATTACAAACACCCACCAGGAACGAAGGAAGGGAATAGATAACTAAATAAATATATATATATATATTATATATATTATATATATATATAATCATATGTATTATATATTTGTACTATGTATATGTATATTATATGTGTATGTATTATATATTATGTATAGTGTATACATAATATTACAATATATGTACACACACATATAACACACACACCACACACACACACATATATGTGACTGAGAATAATTCATGCCCTAATCATATATTTATCTTTTTTTACAGAAGTAAACTCAAACAAATACGAACAATCGAAACCACAAAGACAGACTGGTTCATAAGCTGTATCGTTATATAATCATTATACAGCATAACTGACAGAGCTCTATAGATATACAGGGTGTGAGAGTAGAATATTAATTGGCAGCAGAATAGTCTATCTGTTGATGTCATATTATATATTTATTCTCATTTCATTTTATTAGAGACGGAGAAATAATGAATAGGCTTCATCCGAAAGCGTGTCCTGCCTTGACTTCGACGTATAAAACACGAACAATGTCCAACATATCTCGACATTTGTCTGAAATGTTAATGCCTTAAACAGCTTAAACATTAATGTCCCCATTCCATGTCATTTCCTTCTTACTTCATCGCGGGGAGGGACACGACAGATCATAAATTATGAAAGACAGCGAAATGTGCAAAGCATGTCAGCGGTTTTCGAACATTTTGTTTAACACTCAGGATCTCCTTCCTCAAACCTCCGACCACATTCGCGAGTTTTCGTCCTCATTACTTATTAAGTGAAGAGAAGAAGTAGGAGAGGAGAGGGAGAGGGAGAAGGACTGAGCAGATGGAGCAGGGAGAGGCACCGCAGAGGACAGGCGAGAGGAGAGGGCAGGGGTGACGAGGGAAGAAGGAGAAGGAGAATGGAGAGGTTGTAGAGGAGAGGGATGAGGAGAGGAGAGAGGAGAGGGAAGGGCGAGGAACTGAGAGTGAGAGGAGAAGGAGAAAGCAGAACGGGAGGAGGGAGAAGGACGAGGAGAGTGAGAGGGAAGGGAGAGGCAGAGGGAGAGGGAGGGGAGAGGGAGAGACAGGAAGAGGGAGAGGAGAGAGGGAAGAAGAGTGGAGGGAGAAAGGCGAGGGAGGAGGCGAGAAGGAGAAGGAGAAGAGAGCGAGAGGAGAGGGAGAGGGAGAGGTGAGGGGAGAGGCGAAGGTGAGAGGGAGAGGGAGAAGAGAAGGAGAAGGAGAAGGCGAGAGGGAGAGGAGAGGAGA
>NW_020868573.1:160752-170752 GCF_003789085.1 Penaeus vannamei
AGAACAGGTTGCCATAAGAAGCAAGGATATGATGTAGGTCTGGTCTGTGAGAACGGAAACCGTGAATATTCCAATGTAGGAGAGCTATATCTTGGTTATTTTATGAGTGAAAGTGCTGGTAAGTGTTGGGGAATCTGGGGGGGAAGGAGCTAGGGGGTGTTGTGACATCAGTGATTCCCATGTGTAACCGGGAGGGAGTGGAAAGGATAGAGGGGATGGAGGGAAGGAGAATGTGTGTTTAGTTGGAGTTGTAGGGGGTGGGTTGTTGGGTGGGAGTAGGAGGAAGTGGTGTGGGGGGAATATTAGTTGTAGGAAGATGAATATTGGAAGGATGGATAGTTGGAGTTTGAAGGGGATGTGTTGTCTTGGGAGGGATTAGGAGGAAGGGGTGTAGGGGTGCTATGAGTAAGAGGGGGATGGATATTGGTGGTGGACGGAATTGAGGGGGTTAGGTTGTGCTGAGAGGGAGTAGGAGGAAGGGATGTAGGGGGAATATGAGTAGGAGGGGTAGGGATATCAGCAATCACTTCAAGTGTAGAGGGAGCATGAGTTATGGAATTTTGTGTCTCAAGCATATAGCTATGAATGTCTTCCATAATTTCTGCAGTGCAGTTGGTTGGAGAGTTTTGTGGGACAAAGGTTTCTTATGAGGGGGGGAAGAGGAGACTGGTGTCTGAGGAGTAAAGGTAGGTGGAGGTGAGTGTGCGGTAGGGGAAGAAGGGGTGGAATGTTTAGTCTGTCTACTGCAGGTAGTGCGGGGAGGGAGAGGGGATGGTGTTGGGGTTGTAGTTGAGATTGGAGCTGTGGTTGAGATTGGGATGTCTGGATTTAGAGTGGCAAAAGAATTTGATTGGGAGAGGTTGAATACAGAAGTTGAAGTGGGGAAGTAAGTAGGTATAGGGGAGGGTGTAGGAACATCTTGAGGTGGAGGGGGAAGGGCCAAGTGAGCAACATTACTGGAGTAAGAAGAATAAGAGAAACTTTGTCGGCATGCTTCCTGTCTGGCTTCATGTAGAGTGAGACCATTTTTGTATCTGAGAGCTGCTACCTCAGACTTGAACTTGTAAGTGGGACAGCCTCTATAAAATACATTATGGGGTCCGCCACAGTTTGCACATGTGCGTGTTTGTGCAGGGCAGTGTGATCTGTTATGACCAGGTTAGGCACAGAAGGGGCATCGGTCTGTAGAGCGGCAGTGTTTGGCAGGATGTCCAAATCACCAACAATTTTGACATTGACGGGGAGGAGGTTGGTATGGTTGAACAGGGAGGGATTGTCCACCAATGTAGATATGAACGGGAAGGTCATGTGTACTATAATTAATTTTAGCAACGTTGATGGGTTTCTTTCGATGACCTCTAGGAGGAATGGAGTAGCAATGTACTGATATCATGTCCTGGTCTTCGAGGCAGCCGAGCAAGTCTTCTCCACAATCTGACCAATCTTTGGTATCGACTGGGCAGTTTGCTGGGGAGATAAAGTTCCGGTACAAGTATTAAGAGTTGGATGAGGTTCTGCAGGGATAGGATTGCCAGAGAGATCAGTTAGTTTTGATAATGCTATAGCTTCAGCTTCAGATCTGACTGTTACGAGACAGGAGCGGTAGCGTCGGGTACGGAAAGGGACTCTGCCAACATGTTTTTGGAGACATTGTTGAAAGAGAGGAGTGTTGCCTGAGTAAGGAGCTGTAGGGGGATCACAAAAAATCGGTCCCATTTAGCTGGGCTAAATAGTGTAGTTAAGATATTTGTAGGGTTGGTGGTGGTAGAAGGACAGGGGTGTGTGGAAGTGGGAGTGTTGTTGAGGGGAGTAGTATTACAGAGAGATGGAGAATAAGGCTGTAAGGTAGTAAGAAGGGTGGTTGGGGTGTTTGATGAAGAAGGTTGTAGGGGTAAAATTGATGAATTTGAGGAAGTTGTGAGGGTAGGAATGTCTTCTAGAGATTGAGTCTCTGCTTGGGTGGGTAATGCACTAGTAGGCATTGAGGAGTGGGTAGTAGTAGTTTCAGTGTTCGGAGTCATGCTTAAAGGAGAGCCTGGGGTCAGGGAGCCGGTGGGGCTATTTGATGAAGGGGCAAGACTCATTGCCCCTAATAGGGGTATTACATCTTCATTACTGGCCATGGAAAGCCTTGATTACGTAAAGGGACATAAACAGTCCACCCCCCAGGGCCCTGGAGGGGGTAAGGGCTAGACAACTGAATCGGGAGTACTGTGCCCATGGAGATCCCTGCATTGGGTCTCAGTCTCCGTCTCCTAAGCCCCCCCACGACAACAACGGGCAAGGGATTGGGGGGGTGGCTTAGAGGGAGCCATGGGCATGGTATTCCCTTTTAGTTGTCAAGCTCTTACTCCACAACGGGATCCTGAGGGGTAGACTATTTCTCTTCCCAACATACTCCTGGCTTACCATGGCCAATAATGAATATTTTGCATGCTTATTAGTGTTATTGAAGCTTGCCAATTTATCAACTGGTCCCACTGATTTTGATTCCCTAATTCCAACCCCAGGCTCTCCTTAGAGCACAATTCTGAACACTACTACTACCCCCTCCTAAACACCTACTATCACCTCCGTCCAGTCCAAATAACCAAATAGTCAATCCAGGTCATTACTCAACTGCCAGGAAACATTCCTCCTCTCCCATCATCCTCTATTTCATTTACTACCCCCTCCTTCCTTATTACTACTCTATCCTTATTATCCATCTCTCCGCAGTACTACTTCCTTCAATACCACTCCTTCTTCCACAAGGCCCCACTCTTCTACTACCCCCACCTCTACAGTTCTTTTAATTACACTATTTTGCCCAGTCAAATAGGATAAGTTTTTTTGTGATCCACTCTACAGTCCTTTTCTGTAATAACATTACTGTGATAACAATTCTCTTCTAACAATGCCTCCTAAAACAAGTAGGCAAAGTTTCCTTCTGCAGCCAACCCAGTCATTCCTGCCTTGTCACAGTTACATCTGAATACCAAGCTAAAGCACTGACTGACTTCACTAGCAAACCTATTCCTGCCAAGCCTCATTCCTCCCTCAATACTTGTACCGAAATGATCTTCATCTCTCTGAAAACTGCCCTGTCTATGACAAGGACTGGTCAGATTGTGAAAAAGAATTTCTTACCTGCCTCATGGACGATGATGCAGTATATGTACAATGCTACACCATTCCCCCTAAAGCCGCTGTTAGTCCTCTACCAATATTGCCCATATTACCTTCCATACACAACTTCCCCTTTAGGTTTATATTGGCAGAGACTCTCCCTGTCCAACCATATCAACCTCCACCCTATCAGTGTCAAAATTATTGGCATTTAGGTCACCCTGCCAAACACTGCCATTCCACAGCCCTCTATGAACCCATCCTGGACATGATTGATCAAACTGCTTTGCACAGTCATGCATAAAATTGGTGGCTCCCATAATATATATTATAGGGACTGCCCTACCTACAAGTTTGATTTTGAGGTGGTACCTCTCAGATCAATACATGGCCTTACTTTATGCGAGGTCAGACAAGAAGCACATCAACAGGGTTTTTCTCCTACTACATACTCTGATGCTGCCCTTCACTCTGCCCCTCCCCCTTCCTCTCAAGATGCTTCTACATCCCCCTTTATTAATTATTATTTGCCTCCCAATCAAATTTGTCTTTAGTTCTAAATTCAGACCCTCCAATCTCTACCAATGTCCTGACACCTAACCCTATCCATCATTGCTCTACCTGTAGCAGACAATCTAAATATTCACCCAATCTACCATACCCTCTTCTCTACGTATCCCTTGCTCTACCCCTCAGATACCTATCTCTTCTCCCCCCCCTTGTAAGAAAACCTTTGTTTGTCAGATCTCCCCAACCAAATGCACTTCAGAAACTCTCAAAGACATTCAAAACTATCTTATTATAACCCAAGATAACAAGCCTACACTTTATCCATTTTCCAATGTATCTGCTCCCTTTCCCACAACACTCAAAGTAAGTGCATGCATCCATCCTCCACCTATTATCTCTCCCCATAATCCCATTCCCCCTGCATCATCTACATCATACCTTCTCCCTTCCCCATTATCCTTTCCACTTCCCCCTGGATACACATGTGACTTTGTCACAACCCCTTTCCCTGGATTCTCTCTCTCCCAGAACCGTGATCTAATAGTACTTAAACCCCCTTTCTCCTTTTGCTAATTCCCCCCTTACCCTAGGGACATCCTTGCAGAATCTCACACTTTTCCCTTTGACAGCCTTGATCTCATCACCCTTGTTAATCTTCATCTTGGCCCATTTACTCACCCTCTCTACCTTCAACCTTCTTTGATCCTTTAACTTGTAGAATCTTCAATCAACTAGCCTCCCTTCTTACAGTTTTCACTAACACACCTTTCTATATTGCTGTATGACCTTGGATGTCTAGTACATATATTTCCTCCATTCTTATATGTGCATACACACAAATGCATCCCCCCCACACACATACAGTCAAATGATATGGTAATTTCTTGGTTTACATTGCATATATCGTTCAAAGTAGAAATTGCATCTCATCTTTTCAATAAAACTTGGATTTTTAATAATAATATTGGCTACAATTAAATCTTCCCCTCCTTAACCCCAAGCCACCGGGCATGGCATGTACATACATGCCATCGACCACTGTGTCTTGAATTTAGTAATTGTTTTTACATATAGATGACTCCACAAGTACCAAGTCACCAATGAGCCAATTACGCAAACCTGTCTCACCTGTTTATCCTTTTCCTTGATTTTCAATATTTTCTAATATCATTACTGCTGTTAGTAATTTCAGTAACAATATAGTAATGTAATGTTTATAACAAAAATAAATGTCAAGATTGATAGCATTAGTAAAAAAAAGCGTTTTCCTGCTTTTTCAAGGAAAAGTGAGGTTGCAAGATCTACTAATTGACTCCTTTGTGGCAGAGCCATCTATGTGCAGAAACATTTAACCAAGCATTGACAAGGGGAATGCACCGTTTTCCCGTTTACATTGGGTTAATGTGAGAACTCAAGAGTTGGTAAAGAAAGAGAAAAAAAACATTATTATTCAATGATTTTATTCCACCATACTGAACTTTTTACCTTCACTTCAAGGTAAAGTACATAAAATTAATCAAAATATATACTTTCACAAAACGTATTATAAAAAATATAGTGTTTATGGACGGAATGTTTTTCTATAATCGACAGATTCTTTTAACGGATTCTTACGTACTAAAAATCTTTTCATTTTGAATTACAGTAATACTATTCTGTACTTAATTTAAGTTTAATCAGTCTTAAGAAATGAATGTTTTAAAAGATGTAATGTGAGGTCCTATGAGCCTTATCAACAATAAAATAACTACTTTTTTGTGGCATTCAAGAAGAACATTTTTCTGATTTTACAAAATGGACTCAAAATATTCCTATGTCCTATATAACATTTTTAAAAGTCTCAATCACAAAATTCAACAACTTCTGTACCTGCTGTACACAAAATTTAACATGAAGTAAAAAATATCTAAGCTTAAAGCTCAAAACAATAGCCAGAAAATTGAGACTTAGTAATAGATATAGTCTTGCGAGATCTGGGTGATCTCTGGAAAATTTTGCTCAAATTTCATTTTTCAACACAGACCACACTACATATTAGATGTATCTTGTATGCCATAAAATACATGTCAGTATCATTATTAATATCTAAAATCGTGAAATTAACAATAAAGATACTAAATGACAATAATAAGAATCACTGTCATTATAATTGTTAGAAATACAATGAAAATAACTGACAAAACAGAAGGGATTTATTCATTGCCAACACTTTGATGCATCAAATTTGCATTATTTATCCACAAGAACTGACAAAAGTTCCAATCTATTTAGTTCTATCTTTGGGAGCTCAGCATCATCCTGAATCTTGAAAATATATATATACATATATAGAGAATAATAATAATAATTATAATAATAATAATGAAAAAAAAAGTAAAGAAAAAGATCCTAATAATATGGTTAAATACCCAAAAATGTCACACTTGAAGTGCTGTGCAAATAGTAATTGAGCAAAAAACATAAAAACTTGAAATACAATTTGAGGAAAATTTTGCAGCACTTTTGGCTGACTTCAGGCATCAGCTTAAATATACCTGGAATCAACATTGGCATAGAAGTGAGGCTACCGACACAATTTGCATATGAGGATGAGTAAAATGTGAAATTCAGTGATTGCTGTTATTTACTTTAAATCAACTTCAAGGTAGAAAGGAAGGAAATAAAATAAAATAAAATGACAAATGAGTGAACAAACATAGTAGAATAGCAATTGAAGACCAACAAATTTCGACAAATCTATCAGTAGATGGATGCTTATTCTCAATGACTGGCTGACTGGGAGGGTCATGTAGCCTGTATCTGCCAAGAATGATTTGTCACTCTCTCCAGGGCCTTTGCCTCAGTACCATTTAAAATTTGGTGCAACACATGGATTTGGAGAATAGAAGAGAAAAAAATACATCTTCATACCAACATCCTTGAATACTTGCCTCAGAATATCTGAATAGTTAGCCTATGACAGGCTAAAGAAACCTAGGTCATTTACCTTCTTTCACTGTGATTTGTTTTCACAATTAATTACTGTTTCCCTTGGTTAAAAATTGTACTCCTTTTAACTTGGTACACTAAGCAAAATTAAGTCTTATTCTGACAACCTAAAAACACACTGCTGGAATTTACCTGCCAAAATTGGCTTCCTTAATATCTGCTTTTACTGGAATTCTTCTAAAATAGATTAAGCATCTAAAGGGACTAACAATATAACAAAATATGAAAATCACTTCATAAAAATTCTGGACAGATAAATGGACGGAATATATTTAATAAGTACTTAACATTCAATTTTCTTATGACTTCAATAACTAAATTCATAGTTTCAATAATACTAACATATGATGATGTAAGGCAATAGCTGAGTTGCAAGACATTGTGATTTATCAACACTAATTATTTCTGTTTTTCTCAAAAAACATTACTTTCTTTACAGAAAAACTAATAAATCTAAACCCTCATGAAATCTTCAACTGGTCTGTGCATTAAAATCTAAAAATGGCAGATGCACTGCAAGATGCAAAGCACTGTTGAGACTCATCTTCTTCCATGGAATATCATTTCAATACAAAGAGCATTGTCTTGGTCCATGATATATCATATCTTTGCATTTTCTAAGCAAATCTCTTTAACTTTTCATGATCAGTGGAACATTGGTAATAAAAGTGTGAACGTTCCTGCTAACAACATCAATGCAATGTTTGATGTGACTGTAGATGAACCCAGCTGAAAAAGAGGATAAAATGAATATCTTGGATGCTATATACTAAAAGGTACAAATGATCCATTCTATGTACTGCATTTTTAATCTAAAACTCAATATTTCAGCCACACAACTGACAAATTAAATAGTAGCTAAAACCTTATTTGACTGACCGTGATGAAATAATTGCAACGATCTCCTTTGCAGCATTCAGCGCATTTCCAATCTCTCCACCAGATCCGTTGACAATAGGGCATATATTCTGATTTGGTAGTCACACATTCATCCGCTGTTGCACATTTCTTGCTGATGTAATACTGCATTGGGGCACCGATCTCCCAGAAGGGTGTACCTTTGTACATGCAAATGAGTCAATGTATTCACAGGCAAAATCTAGGCAAACAATATAGTCTATCTCAGTATTACATCATAATCATCATATCTTGAAAAATAAATACTGTGTCACTTACTTCCCCATCTAATTTCCGAAAGACAGTAATCTTCTCCAAAGCTGCATTCCTGCACTGTTGTTGCACACTTCCCGGTGTTTTCATCTTGGTCCTTGCAGACATAGCACTTCTGACCCCATACTCCTTTAAAACAGATATGTATTTTGAGTTTCATGTTTACTTAAAAAAAATAATAATAATAACTTCTGTTTCTGTGCTGGTATCTTTATTTACCAAGCCAGCTATATAACAGAAAAAGCAGAACCAAGTTACTGTGCAAATTATGGGAGTATTCTGGTGTTCATAATGTGCTTATTTATCAATTCTACCAAATATTACCGTTATATCTGGTTAGCAGACATCAATAGGGGACCAGTGATACCAAACTTGTTCGGTTTTAGTATGTGGACTGGTTTCAGAAAATTACTTGTTTTCCTTCTATGATTATGGAAAATGAGAAGAATTCAATAAGTTCACAATCTTAATAACAATCTAATCTAGAAATTAACAAATATGTTATGCTTTTGGTAATTTTATAGTTCTACACAGCCATCATACTTTGCAATTGTCATTTCTTGTTTCAATCGTAATTCTTTACAGTACAGATGCTCTCACCCAAGACTAAGTCCCCAACTCCGTCACAAAATTTATTCATCACCCTAAGCTGCTATGACAGGGCGTGCCCCAAGGGGAGGGTTGATGGGGGGCTTTGCCTCCCAACAACCCCCCAAGGAAACAATGCCTTCACCTCACTGTGAACTGCTGAGAGCGGTGATTTCTGCGATCTTTTACCTTCATTTGTGGCTTCAACTTTCATGTATGCAGGTTATTTCTTGCACCAATGATTGCGTCCTTTTGCCCTCTACAAGAATATCATATTCAATTTGCCCTAACTTAGTGTGTCCATACCATAAAGATTCACCGTTTCAATTATTCATCATGTAATATACGTGAATCTGTTGTTTTCCATTGCAAATGACATAGGTGAAAGCATTGGTAATTATTATGTTTATGAAGTGACCTTACCGTGCTAAGAATAATTTTCTATTACTCCAGCCACTCTTGCAGATTCACGAACATTGCCATATTAACCAAAGAACTTTCCTAACCCTGGGCCTACATCCCCAGTCCCCCATCCTAATGCTATACTTCCCCCTTGCACCCCTACACTATCACCATAGACTTATTCTCCACACTGCATTTGCCACAACCTATTTTCTTACTTCCTGATGTTATTCTTTACCTATGATAAAGACCTTTGATATTCCAGTAAATGTATATGCAAGTACTAAGTGTTTAACAACTTTTTTTTATTACCAACTTGTAAATTAAATACCATAGTTGTAAAGTTTTTTTTATTTTCTGTAATTCTATCCATTACTGGCAAGTTTATCTTATAAAATATGGATTTCTTTATCAGTTGTAGCTATAGTTTGGTTTCCCACAATCTTGTAGGATAAAGTAAAATTTGCCTGTAATGGACAGAATGACTGAAAATATGACACTTTTCATCTACAGCTTTACCTTTGCAAATTGATAATAAGGCAATTTGGTATACATTTTCAATATATATAATGGCACTGTAATAATCAAAGAGAAAATCTACACTCACTAATACAACATGAAATGATCTGCATTAACAAAATAGGTGGTTATTCAGGTTACGACAAATGCTATGCGGAATGAAATCAATGATAGTCTGGCGAGGGTCCGAGAGCAAGGTTTCGGAGCCTAAGAGGGTATTATTGGAAATGCAACCCCACACCTAATTTAAGGAATCTGAGCTTAACATGTGGTATAACTCATCATACTATAATAGATTTCTTCTATACCATTTTCTGCGCAAATTGATAATAACAGTGTTAGAGAGGGTATGAAATCCACAATTTCAAGGAGCCACAGTAACATTATGCTTCCACCGCTGCGACAAAATGACAAAAACTTGTTAAGAGCGACAGAGCATCAGATGGATGATGTATGCAAGGGAAATCAAATGAGCCAATTAGATTCATGTGTGCAGTTGACGTGAACATAGACACTAAATAGAACCAATCAGATATGGAATAGATTACCAAGTGACAATAGAAGCTGGGCCTAGGAGAAACCTTTTGAAATTCAAATCAGTTCCATCTTGGCTAGACAGTGTGTAGGTCATGAGAACAATTATTTTCATTTCACTGCAAAATATCAACAAAATAAAGAAGCAAGCTTACTAAATCTACGAGATCACAGTGTACTG
>NW_020868573.1:180752-193252 GCF_003789085.1 Penaeus vannamei
TGCAAATAATTCTTTTAAGATTTACCTGTATATATATTGATATATTGTATATTTATTTTCTTATGATTCACACATGCTTTGTCTGTATACTGGACTTCAGAAGAACTTGGTAGACTATCTTGAATACGTTGATTTGACCAGTAGAAAAAAGGGTTAGCCTTTCCATTTATTGTGGATATTTTTTTCAGATGGTAAGTTAATACAAGAAAGAGATGTATCACAAAATAAGAAGATGATGAAAGGAAAAACCAAAAAAATAAGAGAAAATGAAAAGAAAAAAAGAAAATATATTTTCTTCTTGATATTCTGATGGAGTCTTGTACATGATACACCATGTGCGAATCAAAAAAATCTGGTTTGTAGAAATGAATCTTTGTGTGATGATTTTTCTTCGGAAATCATACACTAATTATGTATTTCGTTTGTTAAGCACTGAATATTTCAGGCAACCTAATCCAGCTAGCACAAGCATCCACTTCGCAAGCATCTCAAACAGGATCAGTACAACAGAGCCCACAGACAACCCAACAGACTGCGCAAACAGCTCAGACCAACCTTGCAAATGTTGTTATGGTGAGTGAAGAATGTTTGGTTGGCCTGTATTTTCTACAGTAGGCGGGAAAACTATTTTGTACATGGTGTACACAGTAAAGCAGAAGGAAAAGTTGAAACTGTGAGGGCAAAATTACATTCTTATTATCTCTCTCTCTCTCTCTCTCTCTCTCTCTCTCTCTCTCTCTCTCTCTCTCTCTCTCTCTCTCTCTCTCTTCTCTCTCTCTCTCTCTCTCTCTCCTCTCTCTCTCTCTCTCTCTCTCTCTCTCTCTCTCTCTCTCCCTCTCCCTCTCTCTCCTCTCTCTCCCTCTCCTCTCCTCTCTCCCTCTCCCCTCCCTCTCCCTTCCCCTCTCTCCCCTCTCTCTCCTCTCTCTCCTCTCTCTCTCTCTCTCCTCTCTCTCTCTCTCTCTCTCTCTCTCTCTCTCTCTCTCTCTCTCTCTCTCTCTCTCTCTCTCTCTCTCTCTCCTCCTCTCTCTCTCTCTCTCTCTCTCTCTCTCTCTCTCTCTCTCTCGGTCTCGCTCTCTCCTCTCGCTCTCTCTCTCTCTCTCTCTCCTCTCTCTCTCTCTCTCTCTCTTCTCTCTCTTCTCTCCCTCTCCTCTCTCTCTCTCTCTCTCTCCCCCCTCTCCTTCCTCCCTCTCTCCCTCTCTCCCTCCTCTCTCTTCTCTCTCTCTCTCTCTCTCTCTTCCTTCTTCTTTCTTCTCTCTCTCTCTCTCCTCTGCTCTTCTCTCCTCTCTCTCCTCTCTTTTCTCTCCTCCGTCCTTCTCTCTCCCCCTTTTCCTTCTCTTCCCCTCTCCTCTCTCTCCCCCTCTCCTCTCCTCCTCTCTCCTCCCCTTTTCCCTCTCTTCCTCCCCCTCTCCTCTCTTCTCCTCCCCTCCTCTCTCTCTTCTCTCCCCTTCTCTCTCTTTCTCCCTTCCTCTCCTCCTCCCTTACTCTCTCCTCTCTCTTCTCTCTCTCCCTCTCCTCTCTCCCTCCTCTTTCTGCCCATCCTGTCCGGTCTCTCGCCTCTTCTCTCTCCATCCGCTCTCCTCTCTCTCGCCGTTCTCTCTCGTCCGTCCTCTCTCTCGTACCTCTTCTCTTTTCCTGTCCGCCTTCTCTGCCTTTTCTCACAGTCGGCATCTCTCATTGTCTTTCGTCTTTCTCTCCTCTTCCCTCTCTCTCCTCGCCATTCTTCTCTCTCTCTCACGCTTATCTCTTTTCTCTTCTTCTCAATCTCTCTCTCTTCTTCTTTGTTCTGTTTTTTGGTTGGTCATCGGTTTCAGTTGTCTCTTCTCTCCTTCTCTTCTGTCCTTGCCTCTTCTGCCGATTTCTCGCCTTCTCCTCTTCGGATCGCTCGCCTTTTTTCTCCTTTTTCTTTTTTCTCCGCTCCGCTTATCTGCGATGATCCCTCGTCTTTCTACTTCCTCCTCTCTCTTCTGGCCTCCTTCGCGCTCTATGTTGTCCTGATTCAGTCCTATCCCTCTCCCATCGGCGCGTACACGTACTTGGTGGTCGTCTTCTAGGATCAGCCTCCTTCGGCGTGTGGTGTTGCGGTCAGCGTCCCGTACTGCAGATCTTCGGACATTACAATCTTTTCTCTGGTTTCCCTTTGTTTCTCCTCCATTCTCTTGTCTATTTTGTCTGTCTTTGTCCTCCCTCGGCGTCGAGGGAGCGAGGAAGTGGAGGAGGAGGGGAGGAGATAGGGGCGAAGCAGGGTCTGCTCCTTGGGTGTACTCTCTCCCATCCTCTCTCTTACGAAGCTTTCTTCTCTCATCTCTCTCTCCCTCTCTCATCATCATCTCATCTCTTTCTTTCTTTCCCTTTCACCGTCTGTCTACTCTCTCTCATCAATCTCTCTCTCTCTCTCTCTCCTCCCTCACACAAACAAACAAGTCTCTTCTTAGAACTCATCTCGACTCCCATCTCATCTCATATCTCTCGTATCATCTTCCTCCCCCCTCCATCATTCTCTCCTCTCTCTCTTGCCTCTCCTCTCCCTCCCCCCCTCCCCCGCTCCCTTCTCTCTCCTCTCCCTCTCTCTTCTCACCCTTCCTCCACCCGCCCTACTCTGTTAAGGCCCCTCTCTTCTCATCTTCCCCGCCTTCTCTCCTCTCTCCCCCCTTCCTCTCCTAGAACTAACCGCTCCCTATTCTCCCCCCCCCCTCATCTTCTCTCTCGTGTGCTCTTACATCATCCGTCACTCTCTCTACTCTCCATCTCTCCTCATTCTCATCAATCTCTCACGCCCCATCTCATCATCTCATACATTCTCTCTCTCCTTTCCCTTCTCGTCTCACATTCTCCTCTCTCTCACTTCAATCAAGCATTTTCATCATCCTTTGTGGGTTAATATAGTACATGTCTCATCTCAATTTTAGAAATCTAATCTCATTACTTCATTAAAAAATAAGAAGTCAACTTCCACAATCGCTCTCCGCCACTCGCTCCGTCTGATCATCCGATAGTCAAAAGATGCAATCACCTGCTAATTCTCTTTACTCAACTTCCATGCCGGGTTCGTAGCTCCACATCCAAAACGTCATATGTGATCATTTGCTACGAATCATACTAGCCTGATCTAAAGATTACATTTCAAGCACAGTTAATTTACATTCGATAGATAGTTATTCTCTTAGTAAATGATTCATCTCTTGTTATAGAATAATATATGATATGAACTATCAAGTATTCTCAGGATAGACATCTCATTCTCTCGTCTTGCTATCTTTTTGTCAATATCTCTCCTCCTCACTCGTTCTCTCTTCTCATCTCTCCATTTCATCTCTCCCTCTCTCTCATGCTTTCTTCTCTCTCTCATCTTCGCTCCCTACGTCATTTCTTCTCTCCATTAATCCTATCTCTTTTCCTTTCCTTCATTCAATCATCTTTCATCTTTCTCATTCTTCTTTCTCTTCCATCTTCTCTCTCTCTTTCCTCTTCCTCTCCTCTCTTCCTCCCTTCTCTCCTCCTTTATCTTTTCTCTCTCCTCTTTCTCGTTTTCTCTCCCATCCCCTCTTTCCTCTCGTCTCTCAGCTTTTCTCTCTCCTCTTTCTCTCTCTCTCTCTTCTCTCTCTCTGCTTCTTCCTCCTCTCTTAATAACTCACCTCTTTCCTTATCTATTCTCTCCACCTGTCTCTCTTCTTCCATTCTTTCTCTTCCCTCTCTCCGCTCATCTCTTCCATCTTTTCTCCTCTCCCTCTCATCTCTCTCTCTCTCCATCTTACTCCCCTCTCTCTCTCTTTTCCTCATCCACTTCCCTTCACTCCACTTCTCCATTCCTCTCTCTTTCCCATCTTCTCTCTCTTATCCTCTCCTCTCCTCTCCTCTCTCCCTTCTCTCTCACTCTCCCTCTCTCACTCCTCCTCTCTATCCGCTCTCCTCTCTCATCGTCCCATCCCCTCTCTCTCGCTCCTCCTCTCGCCTCGTCCGTCTCGTCATTTTTATTCAATTCTTTTCATTTCAACAGGGTTTCAATGGCTTCAGCTCCTCATGCCCCGATCCATCTCTACAGGACAGAACTTGGGGCTCTCTTTGTCATCCGCTCTGTCCCAATCGTCAGCTGTGGGCCTCCTCACCTAGAAACTCTGGCTTACCCGGCACAGGCGCGGGGATGGGACAGGGCTGCTAAGGGCGATCCTCCTCTCCCTCTCCTAACTACCATCATTTCGATACTACCAAGACTCTGCAAAGTCGGGGGGAGAGAGGGAAAGGAACGGAGGTCTCTCCCTCGCAACACCTCATGAAGCGGGAGGTAAGACAGTCAGACGAAGAGTCCTCAGAGAGACGCGTCAGAGACACAGGATCTCGTCTCAGCCCATTTTTGCGCTTCTTTTCGACTGCACCTCTTTTCCCCTTCTAGCCACCTTCCTGCTTTTTTTTTTTTATTCTTTGTCTTTCCTCCTCATTCTCTCTATACTTCTGTTTCTCCTTTCTCTCCCTTCTAACTCTTTTGTTACAGGGCGCCTCCATCTGTTCCCGCTAGGCCCGCCACCCTCGCAGGCGAGCCCCTCACTTCAGACCATCCACTCTGTTGCCATGTCGTAAATTATGAACCATTGTATATCAGTAAAGATTTATATGCCCACTATTTCACATTAAGAAACAGACAATATGACCATTGTGATATCAGTAAGATTTATAGCCACATTTTCATTAAGCAGACTCCGTATTGTCTCTCTAGGTAATCTACAACCCTGTACAATAACAACAAAAAACAATATTGTGCTATTTATCGTACTTTATATTTTTATATTCAATATATTGTAACACCATGTGCTACTGGCCAAGTTAGGCAAAAATAGGATCCTGATCATCTAAATTCTCCCTTTATAATTGGTTGACTTGGCACTGTAATATTTTCTTACTTTGCCATTGTTAATCCATTGCAGCCAGGAACATGTAATGTCCAGTGTAATTTTGTTTTGTGAAATGTTTTAGATGGTTCCACAAGTTTTCAGCCACCAAGAAGTCGATTAGTAGGCATATGTGACCTAACCTAATTTCCCCTTACCATGAGTTTCATTATTCTTCCTTTCTTTCTTTCTGATGCTATGAACTTGTTGGATCTCGGTGCCTTGTGGCCTTCATGAAGCCCAAAATCTGGGTGTTTGACTCATATAAGTGACAACTTTCCCCAATGTGTGGATTGTAGGAGCAACTCACTTGAACACTCGTTTGTGGTGTCAAGACTGCTTGCCTCCCTATTGCAGTGTTGTTATCTTGCTTTTTTGCCATTTTCCGAGGTTTATATTTGTCAGTTGATATGCTGTATGAATTTTTTTCCTTGCTGAGACTTCATATCTCTAGGTAATTTGTGCAATAACAAAAACAATAAGTAACAGTGTATCATTTGTCATTTTTAAAATATTCTCCTATCATTCAATATACTCTAACACATCCTATACTCTAATCTCATTAACTGTGAGAAATGATGCAAAAGCCCCATCCTAAATACCCCCTGAATCCAATCTCCCTCTATGGGGAGCCATTCCTATCACCATAGCCCTTCAGCCAAATTTTTCATGATGACACTTCCATAAATTACACTGGCCCACAGACCTTTTATTTATTTATTTATTTATGTATGTATTTATTTATTTATTATTCCCCCCCCCATTACCTGACAGTCATGTCAACCAGGTACAATGGGCTGATATAGATTTTATTATTATTAATGGCTTTATGATTATTATATAAACAATACTAAGCACTTGTGGAAACATCTGTGTGTAAACAGTTAATAAACTAAACTCACAGTGGGCATGACATGTATTAGCATCCTTCTTAGCAATGGGTTAAAAACTAAACCTTAATCTATATGTTGGAGATGATTCTCTTGCAAAAAGTAAGTGCTAGACTCTAACTATATGATCTCAAAAAGAGAAGCATCCTTTTACCTACAACAAAAGTAACCAGCTTGCAGTGTGACATTATTCTGAACTGATTTTGTTTTGGTTGTCAAAATGTATCTGTAGCTACTGTATATTACATTTTCTATAGTGTATTAATTTTGAAATGTCTTGTTAGGTAAATAATGGTACTCTTTCTGCAGGTTGGCAATGGAAGTGTTGCACAGTTGCAACGAATTCCGCTTCCTGGTCCTGAGTTGCTGGAGGAGGAACCACTTTATGTTAATGCTAAGCAATACAATCGGATATTGAAGAGAAGACAAGCAAGAGCAAAGCTTGAAGGAGAGGGTCGCATACCAAAGGAACGTAAAGTAAGTATATTGCTTTGTCATGGAAATAATATTGACATTTTCATTATAATGTTATATTGTAAATTGTTGTCATTTGTGTAGGTACTTAGTACTCTGATCTCATGCACGTTTCGTTATTTGCTGAAATGACTTTGTAGTATTCATCAGAAAGTTGCCATAAGTTTTATAGTTTTAATTAATGTCATGGTAGATGCTAATTCATCTGCAATTTGCAATGAATTTCAGAATTGTTATGTATAAATTCCACTAAATTACACATCAAGTGCTTTTTTCTATTTTCTTTTAGAGTTAATTATATTTTTTAAAGTAAAATGAAGAAGGTACTCACGTTTCGTATTTTCTTTTCAGAAATACTTGCATGAATCTAGGCACCGACATGCAATGAACAGAATACGAGGAGAAGGTGGTCGGTTCCATAAAGGACAGTAAGTACCTGTGAGGTTTAGTTTGCCTGATAGCATTTGAGTATTTTTTCAGTAACTTTACTTTAGATTTTGGGCTGGAATAGCAGTCAGTCACTCATAAGCGATACCTGTTGGGATTTTTAAGACTGTGTATTGTGTGTCTTGTGAATGGAGAGAGGCCTGAGTTTAAGCATGTCCTGGGTCATGACTTGTTTCCATATTAGGAAGGGGAATGCCCTATAATGTAATTAATGTCTCATTTGGCAATTGTTGGCCAATGTTGTATGTGCTTACACAAGGAGAATCAAGTTTTTTGAAGTCTCTTACAAGGATTTCTTGATAAATGACTCAAGCCCCATGAGGAAATTTATGATGACATGCAGTGTACAGTATTACATTTTTGTTCTTTTCTCCTTTTTTATGTTTTTTTTTTTGTTTTTTTTCTTTCTTTCTTTCTTGAAGATATGTGTAAATTTATTAGACATGTAAGACATTGTCTGATAAGTGGTTATGAAATTGATAGAAAGTCTATGATTATATCTCTGACACGATAAGACTATTTCGAACATGAATATTTGTACGGCTTAAGGGAAAATAATTGGTGAAGCCATAACTGTAGTTTACCTACATGGTTTAAGTTTCTATGAATCAGCATTTGATCAATCCTAATGTCTTATCCTGGCTTGAGTTTGATTATAAGATTGAGTTGTATCCTTTCTTTGGAGAAACTATTTGCTATTAAACAGAAAAAGGGATATTTGAAAAGAGTATGGAGGTTGCTTATGGCAGTATTGTTATGGAGAAGTGCAAATCAGTTTATAGTTTTATTTGTTTTAGCGAGAGGCCACACTGTAAAAAATAATTATTAATACAATGAGGAGTTGTAAGTAATCTAATTATATGAACCAGACCAGACTAAGCTCAAGCTTGGAGTAAGTCTTTGGTATCTGACCATGATGCGGAAAACAATAGGGTTATGGCCTCACCAAGAGATGTGTAATGAGTTTTTCATTACCTCAAAATCATTTAGGTTCAGACAGTCCCACAGGTGGATTTTTTTTCCTTTTTTTACAGTGCCAATAACAACTGCATTAATAACAACTCAGACACAAACCACTCGAGGTGAGTTGCAGATCGTGGCATTTACCGTTAGAATAATTTCGGTCGTCGGAGAACCAGTGCAGGCCCCAGCAGCCTCAGCTTGTTTTTCCAATACTTTGGGTCTTTGATATAGGATGTGCATAGGAAGGTAGGCCATAATTGGATATCTTGTGTGATCAAGATTTTTTAGGTGTGCTTTTGTTACTATAGTTGATTGGATGGAGCTTTAAATCAACTAAGCCAAAGCAGTCATACTACTTGGTTGTTACATTATGAAAATATTTAAATCTCTCTATCTACTATTTTATGTGCTATTAAAATACACATCTGATTATAAAAGGAACTAGAACAAGTGATGGTGAAGAAAGAGATCCGTAGCAACCAGCGTCTAGAAACATACTGGCCCATTTGAAATGAATGATTATGAGGTTGTGACATTGTGTCACCATGTCTTGAATGTCTGACATGTATTTCTTTTCTGTTTCATTTTATCTATAATAAATGTCAGATTGGTAAATGTGCCTATTTAACATTAATATGTATCTTTTTGTATTTACAGAGAAGACATGATGGACAACCTAGGAGGATTGGGTCTACAGGTATGAGAAAGGATCATGAAAGTGTAGATCATGCTAATACTTCAAAAAATATTTTTTTCTAGGGGCAAAAACTATTGAAAGGTTTTAGTATCAAATCTGAGTATTAGGAGAAATTTTGTCTGTTTCATAGACTATTTTTATATGAGTTGAGGCATTTTGGATATTGCTCAGAAAATTTGGGCTAAGAGTTGCTTATTTTCTCATTACTTCATCAGTGCTGGAGGTTGCTGATTTAAATGAACTTTTACTTGTAAGGATATAGTATTTGATATTTTTTTTTCCCTTTGGTTGATTGTGATCACTAATACTTCCATAAATTTGCAAGTTAAATTTTTTTTAAATTGTGCATTGCACAACTATGAAAACACAGAACAAGGATTAACTTAGTTTGTAATTGTTTGGAATTATTTCAGTGAATACACTTACCTTTCAGAATGGAATGGATGAGCTGATAACAGGTGATACTGTTCAGACCAGAGTTCCTGATACTAAGGTGTTTGTTAGCTGAGATAACATGTGTCCTTCTGATTTGAATTCAGGTAATTTGTAGTTTGTACGTGCATTCCCTCGAAAATGTATATGGGCCTCATTAGTTACTCTTTGTGTGATATAACATGCTCAAGTTTACAGTGTTTCATCTAAAATCATAGGATTAATATTGAGGTGATATTCTTTGAATTGAAGTCTATGTTCAAGTTCTTATCTCAAAACCAAACTTTAGTTTGTTAATTTACTGCATCTAAAAAAACATTTTTTTCCTTTCAGAAATAAGTTGATGTATATGTCCAACTTTTAGAACAAAGTACTTATCTGCTGAAGTTTAAGAGAGGACCAACAGGCAGAAGATGTGACACTCAATTAGGAGCTGTAGTCTCTTGTGTTTCAGTTGTAACTTCTAACTGAAAAGTTTGCAGAGAACTACTATCTCCATTTGCCAGGGCTTACCTGTGAGAATAACTTGTGCCAGTGAACTATTTTAAGCTGCCAGTTACCATGATTGACTGAGTTAGAATCTATTGCAAAATCTTGAATATAAGGAAATGTTCAGTACTTAAGACAAAGGCATCTTTCATTTAGTTTTTAAGTTCTCTTCCTGTGGAAGTTCCATAGTTTATTCACTACTGTGCTACTGCAGTCAGAGCAGTACCTCATTATTTAATAAAAATACATATATATAGAAAAAACATGATAGCTGATTAAAACTAAGGATGATCTTTTAGTTTGAATGAAAATTGCCTGATATGGGAAGGTAGTAAAACCATCCTTTTATTTTAATTTGTGGACACTTGTAAATATGTACAGTTTTTAGGACAGGATATGTTTTAAGTTCCACATACCCTTTTTTCCACCATTGAATTATCCTGCCTATTGTACATACATGTTCTCACATTGTCTCAATGCTACAACTGTTCTTGGTGAAGTTTTCGTATTTATCTTGTATGTAGACCACTACATGATTGTCTGGCAGGTTCTAAAATGGTAAAATACAAATGGGATTATATTTTCTTTAGCAATAGTCAGATGCAATGAATTCCATGCCCAAAGTATTTTTATAGTTTTTTTGTAATCAGTGTTTGTATTTAATGTTATTCTTTTGTTCACTTGCAGAAGTTCTATTTTTGAAGCACTTTACCAAGGTCTGTGAGGCAATCAGTTCCTGACAGTGTAAAGCTTCTGAAGTTTTCATTCTGTACATATCTTGGAAATAAAAGAGAAATGTGCTAAAATCTTTGTGTACAGAAGATAAGGCCAATTCCTTTTCATATCCTTTAAACTATATTTCACTGGAAAAAAAGAGTGTCCTGTTGTGTTGGTTATGCATTCACTGATTTATGAAATGAAGTGTGCCAATAAAATGAATCACGGCAGTATCATACTGCACTTGAATACATTTCAGTCGTCTTGCAAGTCCAACTTGTTAGATTTTTTTTCTTTTGTAATAAAATGTTGTTCTAACGTTTTGGTTTTATTGAATATTGGAAATTTACCATTACAAAGTCATATTTGAACATGACTATTTACAACCTTTGTACAATATACAGTAAGAACTCCTGCTCTCAACATAACACCAGCTACAAAGTGATATACTGTATAATGGGTCAATTTTGTAAACCTACAAAATCTTGATGTATATATATATATATATATATATATAAAACAAAACAAAAAAACATATCCTAAAAATTACAGACAAAACATGAAGTAAACAGGTCTTCCAGAATGTAACTGCATTTTCTCCCAAGAATATTTTCCAAGTGCATTATTTTGATTAGCCCCAACACTTGCTATAGTATTTGTTCTGCATTCCATAATACTGAAACCTTTTAATATATAATTAATATCAGTTTGATGGTAATATTTATATAATAATCCAACTTAATAATAATCTTCTGTCTAGCTATCTTGATGGACATTTTTTTTTTTTTTTTATAAAATGTATCTCCTTTGGACTGTTGCCTTTACCTCAGAATTATGATTTTTTTCTCTTAGTAATGTACATTTAATCAGTGCTATCTAATATCTGAAGTTTTATACACATTTGTATATTTTTCTATATCTGAATATTCTTAAATCTGCTACTGAAATAAAGAGAAAAATTTAAACAAAATATTTGTATCAGTCTTCCATACCACCATCAGTCAAGTACACTAAAAATTTACAGATATAATTTGTTTGGATAAATCAAGATTTTAAAAAGAAGTAATATGAAGAATATTGGCCACTGAGGATGTAAAACTAATTAAAACTCCAAAATGCTCACTGCTGATATGCATTAAGAAGAGACTTACTGACTTTTACTTTCTCTTTTTATGAAAGATGCTGGTAATACGAGTTGAGACAAGTAACTTAAATTATATTAATACAAGCAGTAAATATAAAAATTTAATATAGATATTACCAAAAAGCTCATTACTACATGCATTTCAGAACATGTCTTGGATTGTAGGTTTCACACATACAAAAAAATATATGGATAGTGATGCTCCGAACATTTATGTAATACACAAGACTGGATTTCTTCCAAACTTCTATACTGAAAACTTGCTCTAAAACATTAGCTAAGCAGTTTTATTTTTCTTAGATTTTAAATAATATGAATAACTGTTAAAATACAATAATTGATAACAAACTGCCATCATGTTATTCAATAAAATGATATTCTTGTTTCATGACATGAGATTAACATTGCACAACAATATGAAACGGCACACATGCGCAACACATACATACATAACATTGAAAAATTAATGAAAAAAAATCAGATGACAGCAGGTGAAGTTATATCTGTCTATTTACCTTTCAGCCAAGTGTACATTACTTGCCAGTCCATTTCACAGCACATATAAAGAAAATATAAATATGATACTTTTATCAAAGTTATGTTAAACTGATATTTATGTAGTGGGAGAGGAGTCACCCTCTTTGTATATGGCAGTTAGGAATTCAATTTCATATCAATTTTAGTGTAAAGAAGAAACTTGCTTTAAGAAGGAAAATTACCAACTTGAAATAATGGGTTAAGTCTAAATGACTGAATAAAAGCCAAATACATTTTGAAAATGAACGAAATACAAGAAATTAAAGTGGTAGTTACAATAATTCATATACATGCTAAGGAACAAAACCAATAAAGCACAAGTTAACAAATAATTGTCAAAAGAGAATTGTAGAAATAGTCATCCAAACAACAAACTATGATAAAATATCCTTCACATGTAAAATATGTTTAAAAAGAAAGATACAAACGTGATACACTGGAATTGATATATCACCACTTTGAAGTTTATATTATTTTTTCCTGTTTTCTTCTGTTAAAAGGCCAATGTTATATATATATATATAAAAAAACAAAAAACATGAAAAGGTGAATAGACTTCCCAAAAGAGATTGTTGTCTACACACAACCAATTGTCTATATGGATGGACCACTACTTTTGTTTTTCAATGTATTTAAAGTTTCACTTATGAACATGTGTACTAAAAATTACTTATGTTTCTGTACATGGAAAATAGCACAAAAGTGTCCCTTTTCCTGAACTTGTTATATAATAACAGGTTTATAATCAGGGGTAAAAAATAAGTAAGTGTCACTCAACTACACCAAAGGACCTTGAAGTCTGTCTTTCTTAGTATTCACAAACAACAATG
>NW_020868573.1:198272-210772 GCF_003789085.1 Penaeus vannamei
CCTTGCTCTAGGAAATCTTTTGTTTGTTTATTCTTTTATATATATCTTTAAAATCTTTTATATTGTTCAAGCCTTTTGAAATACTTTTACTTCGTTACTCCCAGCATTCCTTGCTCTAGGGAAAGGCTATTTACATATTCCCAAATAGAAAATCGATTCGAATGTCACCTTTGGCGAGTAGGCAAGGAAATCCTCTTAGATCCACAAAGGAAAAATTCCCTGGATGCTGAAAATTTCTCAGACGCTGAAGGAAAATCTCCCTAGATATGCAGAGAAACTCCCCACTCGAACGCGGGAAAAAATCCTCAGACGTGATGGAGAAATTTAGTGGACTTGAAAGAAAGTCCCTAAATGTACAGGGGAAACTCCCTAGCCAGTGGGGGGAAATGAAAGTAAAAATAGATATGAAGGGTGAAATCTTATACCAGAGACGTTTTGACTTTTAACTTTGAAAAATGCCTACATTTTGCCTCTCCTGGCAAACATCTGAGGCAGAGTTGTTGTCTGATGTGGTCTTTCGTACATCTAAATAAATTTGTTCGGTGTGCAACAGACAGAAACAGAGAGGATAGCCAGATGCATAAGCATAGATAGAGATAGAGAGAGATAGAGAGAGATAGATATAGAGATAGATAGAGAGATACATAGAGATAGAGATAGAGAGATAGATAGATAGATAGAGATAGAGAGATACATAGATAGATAGAGATAGAGAGATACATAGATAGAGAGATACATAGGTAGATAGAGATAGAGAGATACATAGGTAGATAGAGATAGAGAGATACATAGATAGATAGAGATAGAGAGATACATAGATAGATAGAGATAGAGAGATACATAGATAGATAGAGATAGAGAGATACATAGATAGATAGAGATAGAGAGATACATAGATAGATAGAGAGATACATAGAGAGAGAGAGAGAGAGGGAGAAAGACAGAGAGGGAAAGAGGGACAGATGGAGGCAGGGAGAGTAAGAGAGACTGTATTGCGTATGTCTGTCCTCATGCGTACGTGCGTGCATGGGTGTACTTGTATGTGTTTTGGAGGGTCTATGCGTATCCGTGTATGTATGTGCGTCACTTAACCCCCATGCATGTTTACCCTGCAAGGAAATGCAAATTCACATGTTTGCCGTCGTGTGCAAGCACTTATGACGCGGACAGGGGGAGAGCAAGCAGTTTTATTTATGCGCCTGTTTATTCATCCTTGTTTATTCAACTTCCGTATATCCATCCCGGGCTCGCCCTTTCTTGGGATCCTTCGCTCGAGTTAAGGACCTCCTCCCCCCCCCCCCCACCCCCACCCCCTGTCGTTGGATTTTTAGTCGCTGTCCTCTGCTCTGTCCCTTTCTCTCCCTCCCTCACCACTGATCCTTTCCCTTCCCACGTTCCTGTTCGTCTATCTCTTCGACTTTCCACCTCTATTTCGCCCGCTGTCCGTTTCTCTCCTTTTTTTTAATTTCTCATCTCCCCCCTACCCTATTATTTCCAACTCCTCCTCCCTCTTCCACCTTTCGTAACCCATTCCACATTCTCTCTCCCTTTTCATTTCCTGTACCCTTTACCTGTTCTTTTCCCTTCCCCCTATCCACCCCTTCCCCCCTTCCCCTTCCCCTGACCTCTCCACCTTCCCCTTCCCCTATCCCCCCCCCCCCCCCTTCCCGTTCCCCCCCCTTCCTCTTCCCCCTACCGCTCCCTCCTCCTTCCCTTTCCCCCAATCTGACCTGTCCGCACCCCTTCCCCCAATATGACCTCTCCCCACCCCCTTCTCCCTATTCGCCCCTTCCTCCTATCCGCCCCTTCCCCCTATCCTCCCCCCTTCCTCTTCCCCCTACCGCTCCCTCCTCCTTCCCTTTCCCCAATCTGACCTGTCCCGCACCCCCTTCCCCCAATGTGACCTCTCCCCCACCCCTTCTCCCTATTCGCCCCTTCCTCCTATCCGCCCCTTCCCCCAATCTGACCTCTCCCCCCCCCCTTCTCCCTATTCGCCCCTTCCTCCTATCCGCCCTTCCCCCTATCCCCTATCCCCTTCCCCCCTATCCCCCTCCCCCCTCCCCCCCCTGTCCTCCCCCCTGCCTCCCCTGCCGGTTAAATTGGTGCCTCGCGATTCATTGGGTGAACGTGATTGGTCCAGACGGCTATGCGAGAATAAATCCTCTTTTGTGGCGAGAAGTGCCAGGTCTTAGGACGGGGGGGGGAGGGGGTGGAAAGGTGAAATGAGGGGGGAGGAAGGGAGGACAATAAGGAAGTAGAACGAAAGGAAGGGGTGAGAGAGAGTGAGATGAGGGGGAGGGAAGGGATGAAGAGGGGGAAAGGGAGAGTGGGAAGAAATTGGAGGAGTGAGGAAATGATATGAGTGGAAAGAGAGAATTTGATAAATTGGAAGAAAAGAGGGTGAGAGAAGTAGATGCGGGGGCCAGGGAAAGGGGAAAGGGGGGGGTGAGGAGGAAGGGAAGTAGAGGAGGATATTGAGCCGGGACTGGGGAAGGGAAGAAGGATGAGGGAGAGGGAGAAAAAGTGAATGAGAGGAAGAGAAGGAAGATAGGGAGTGATAAAAGATGAATGGAGGAGGAGGAAAGAGTACGACGAGGGAGGAAAGAGAAAGGGGGAATGAGAAAAGGGTAAAGGTGGAAGGGAAGGAGGATAGAGAAGGATAAAAGGCAAATGGGAAAGCGGGGATGAGGAGGGGAAGGAGGGAGAAAAGAGGAAAGGGGAAAGGTGGAAGGGAAGGAGGAGCTGAAGGAGAGGGCAAAGGAGGAGGAGAAGGGCAGAGAGGTTTGCCTTAGAAGGAAGGGATCTTGAATTAGGTCGAGGGTACCAAACGAGGGAGAAGGAGAGTAAAGGAAAGATGATTGAACAGAATAAAGGGGGCAGAGAGAGAGAAAAATATTTGAATAATGATAATGAAAAGAAAGAGATAGAACGAAAGAAAGTTTGGAAGAGAGAAAAAAAAAACAGAAAATGGACGAAAGAGAAAATGGTGAAGAAAAATCGATAGACTGGAAGGTAAAAAAAAGAAGAAAAAAAAAAACAGATAGATGAAAAATAGATCTGGAGGAGAGATTGGCAGTTGCACTTATAAAAACTGAGAGAAAAACAGAAGAGAGATATCAAATAAGAATAAATCCGAAAGATCATAAGAAACACATTAGAATAGGGAAGAAGAAAAGACATCTGAGTGCACGGTGTTAAAAAAAAAAAAAAAAAAAAAAAAAAAAAAAAAGCACAATGACAAAAAGAAAACGGGACAAGGCAGTGTCCTCGTATCCTATTTCTGCTCGTTGTTTATTCCTCCCGTTTTTCTCCCTCCTCTTCTCTTTATTTGCTTTGCTGTTTTTTCCTTTCTTCATCGGAACATGTAAACCCTCTCCTTCCCACACTCTTGCTGCGCTGCCGTTGTCTTCCAAGGTTGAATCTGCTTCGTATCGTTTACTCTAATTCACGTCCCTCTCTGCTCTGTAATAAGTCTTTTTGGGAATATGTAGTTTTTCTAGTTTTTTTTCTAGTTTTTTCAGTTTTTTTTCTTTGACTTCTTTCTGTTTTTGTTTTTGTTTTTTCTATTTGTAATTTCATATGTTTGTTTTGTATTTCTTTTTCTATTGATTCTATTCCTTTTTTGTCTTTAGTAATTCAAGATCTTTTATTCTTGTATTTTTTCTATTGTCTTCCTTTTTTTCCTTCTTCTTTATTGTGTCTCTAATTTTGAAATATTTGTTTGTGTTTCCTCTGTATGCAATTCGTAATATTCAACAAGATGGCTGATGCTGCTTCTTAAGCTTTTTTGATTCGACCTTTTCCCTTTCTTTTGTCTTCTTGTCTTCCTATTTCTTCGTCCTCTCTCTGTAACCTTCCTTGCCTCCTTTCTTTATTGCTGACATTCCTTGTCTATTTGTTTTATCTTTTTCCTCCTTTTTCTTCTTCTTTGTCTCACTCTTCTTCATCGCTTTCTTCCTATTTTCCTTATTTCTCACGATCTCCATTTTCAATATATTTTTTATTCTCATCATCATTACCATTATTATCATCAATTTCCTTCATCTCCTTATCCTTCTTATCCTTCGCCTTTTCCTTCTAATCTATAATCCTTCTTCTCCTCCTTCTCTTTGTATTCTTTCTTCTTTTTCTTCATCTTTTTCTTCTATTCGTGCGGCTCCCTCTCCTCCTCTTTCTCCTCCTCTGTCTGTTCCTCCTCTCCCGCTTGTTACCTTTATTCCCCTTCTTCTCCCTCACTCCTCCCTCCTCCTCCTCCCTCTTTCTCCCGCCCTGTCAACCTCCTACGCACCTCCGCTACCCCTACCCCTCCCCTCTTATCCCCCACCCGCGTGCTCATACACACACCACACACACACACACACACACACACACAACACACACACACACACACACACACACACACACACACACACACACACACACACACACACACACACACACACACACACACACACGCACGCAGACACACACACACACGCAGACACACACACACACGCAGACACTCATGCACACACACCATCCTCACATTCTCTAGACTTCCCCACCCCCGAGCCCAATCCCCACACTCCCACCCCCACTCCACCCTATACCACGCCCACACCCACACTCCACCCCACACCCCACCATACACCCCACACCCACACTCCACCCTACACCCACCACCCCCCACCCCGCCATATACCCCACACCCACACTCCACCCCATACTCCACAGCCCCATCCCCACACTCCCACCCCCCACTCCACACCCACACTCCACCCTATACCCACACCCACACTCCACCCCACACCCCACATACACCCCACACCCACACTCCACCCCACATTCCACACTCCACCCCAAACTAAACACCCACACACCCCACCCCCACACCCCACACCCACACTCCACTCCATACCCCACAGCCACGCTGCACCCCCACACACTCCTCCCCCACATCCCACCTTCCCCACATCCCACCTTTAGGCCATAACGCACGCGCTCACATTAACAAACCCCGAGTGGGGGGGGGGGGGTAATTGTCTCTTATCCGGACATCCCGATATCCGGCAAAAGGGAAAAACCGGTCATTATTCCGAATAACAGGAAGTCTTCCCGAATAAGCACAGGGGAAGAAGGGAGAGACGGAGGGATGTGTACATAATATGTGCGCGTACACGTTCACATGGAGTACGTACACGGGGCGTTGACTCATGTGCACGTAAGGCGAATGGATGAATGAGGACAAGTGGAGAAGGGGAGGAGGATAGGGGGAGGGGGAGGAGTATCGCTGTTAAGCCGTGTCACACAAACGCCATTAAGAAACCGGTCTGTCACCCTTGCTTAGGGCGGCCTCTCTGCGCCCTCCGCCTCGCGCTTCTCTCCTCGCGGCGGGTCCCGGTGCCTGGCTTGGCTGGCTTTTTGCTTGTCGGTTTTGGATGTGCATATATATGTGTATTTATGTGTGTATATATATATACACATATATATATATATATATTGCTATACATATATTGATATATATACTTATATATATTCATATATGTATACTTATATATTTATATATGTATACATATATATTCATATATACATACATACATATATACATATAAATATATCTATGTATATTTATATATATATGTATGTGTGTGTGTGTGTGTGTGTGTGTGTGTGTGTGTGTGTGTATGTGTGTGTGTGTATGTAAATGCTGTATATATTTACACATACTGTACTACTCTCATTATCTTTAATTCTATTTTCCTATTTTCCCATTTTCTCTTTCTCTGTCTCTCCCTCCCCTTCTCGCCCTCCTTCCCTCTCGCTTCATTCACTATGCCAGTTCCTCTTCCGCCATTGTGCAAGACTCAATGCTGCAAGTGTGAGCATTTGGCGGACGCTTTGTTTTGCTTCTTTGTTCCCTTTCCCGGCGACGAAACAAACACAATTGCCGGGAAAACAAGCGCACACACACAAGAACACACTCCTTCGTGCTGGCGTGCGGTACATGGGGATGTATACACACACGACTACATAAAGCGTAAGTAGACGGTTGTGCAAACATATGCGCGGTCAGATACACATATACAAGAACGTGTGCGCGCATACTTACATAAGGAGAAGAAAGAACACACACGCACAGACATACATACATACGTATACACATATTAGAATGAGGATGGTGATTGATGAGGATTGTTAATAATCGTAATCATTATGATAACGATGAAGATAAAAGTGGTTGTGATGATGGTAATGCTAATGATGATTTTGATAGCAATGTTATTGATAATAATGGTAATGATGTTTATGATGATAATTTTGACAATGATAAAAATGATGATATTGATGATAATAATTATTATAATGGTGACTAATAGCAATGATAATAATGGGCAATTATAACAATGATAATAATAAGCAAGTGTTAAAACACAGATAACAATTATAACGACAAGAATAACAGTAACATAAATAGTAATATTATTAATAGTAACGATGATATATGAATGATAGATAGATACATTTATAGGGATAAAGGACCAAACACTTGCAGTGATGGTCGTGTCATTGACTGCAGACCCGAACGCTGCCTTCAGAAAAAAAAAAACAGGAATCGCTCCCAGTCTCGTGGGAACTTTGTAAAAAAAATATAATAATAATGAAAATAATTCTAGAAAGATGACATCAGGCTTTGTTTAAAGATGGCCTTTAACCTCTTTCAATTCATGGTCATAATTTCGTGGTCAGCTACCATTATCATGGTCGTGAGTTGGTGATTAAAAGGTTGTTGCGAATTAATTGATCATGAGTGATGAAGTTCCAAAGTGACTTTTGAGTATCTCGAGTCACGTTGATGTTATGGAGGAGACATTTTATTCGTAGGCTCAGATGTCACCTGTTTTGAGTTCGCAGAGGGATAGCTTGCGTCGATCACTTAAAAGGCGATGTCTTGGTCGTTATGGCAACCTTCCTTATGGATGAGTGTATGTAAATAAATACGCTTACACGAACTCACGCGCGGCCGCACACACACATACACATATGCACACACACACATACATATATATATATATATATATATATATATATATATATATATATATATATATATATATATATATATATATATAATATTATATATATATATATATATATATATATATATATATATATATATATATATATTTACATATATACATATATACATATACATATATATATATATATATATATATATATATATATATATATATATATATATATATATGTACATATAAATACATACATATACATATATATACATACATATACATGTATATAAATACAGACACACACAAACACACACACACACACACACACACACACACACACACACACACACACACACACACACACACACACACACACACACACACACACACACACACACACACACACATATACATATATATATATATGTATGTATATACATACATACATACATACATATGTTATATATATATTTATATATATATAGATAGATAGATAGATACATACATACATACATACATATAGATACATAATATACATACATATACATATATATAAATACACACGCACACACACACACACACACACCACACACACACACACACACACACACACACACATACACACACACACACAACAACACACACACACACACACACACACACATACATACACACACACACATATATGCATACATAATATATATTATATATATATATATATATATATATATGTATGTATATATAATATATACATACATACATACACACATACACACACAAAATATATATAATATATATATATATATATATATATATATATATATATATATATATATATATATATATATATATATATATATATATATATATATATATTATATATTATATATATGTGTGTGTGTGTGTGTGTGTGTGTGTGTGTGTGTGTGTGTATGTGTGTATGAAAAAAATAATAATGTACATGCATGCATGTATGTATATATATATATTTATGAAATATATTTGAATATATATATTATATATTATATATATATATATATATATATATATATATATATACATATACATATACATATACATATATTTGCATACATGCATACATACATATATATACATACATACATATATACACTTATACTTATTTATTTATCTGTCTATATATTTATCTATTCATTCATTTATATATATATATATACAGTTGCTTCACATTTCAGCAGCAGTACCTTGAGTCTTGTGCAGAAAAAAATAGATAAAAAAATAAACTCGAGCGTCTGGTAAGAGTGTTGTGACGCGGGAGTCGGTGCTGGAGGCGCACGAAGGAGACGGTTATCGTAGATCAGGTGTCGCGGAACAGGTATCGCGGAACAGGTGCCAGACAGGTGCGAGGAACCTGCAGCCACGGAGTCGGAACCACTTTGCAGGAGAGGAAGGGGTATTTGAGTATGATTTTTTTTTACCGTAAGTTCTATTTTTTCTTTATTTATGATTTGTTATTATTTTTATCATTACTATTATTGTTATCATTATCATTATTATGATTATTATCAGTATTATCATCATCATTACTATTATTGTTGTTGTTATTATCATTATTACTATTATTGTAAACATTATTGTTATCATTACTGTTGTTAATAGTAAGAGTAGTAGTAGTATCATGATTATCATTATTATCATTATCATTATCATCATCATTATCATTATCATTATCATCATCATTATCATTACCATAATCTGCATCACGATGATTGTCATCACCATCGTTGCTGTTATCGTTGTTATTTTTATTATTATTATTTTTATTATTATTGTTTTTATGATTATAATTTTCGTCATTGCTATCATCACTCAGTGAAACAACGTGCTTTATATTGCCATGCACATTCCCTTTTTCTTTTTTTCATTACCATTGTTTCTCTGCTGAATCGTCGTCTTTCTTTCTTATTATTATTTCTTCTTGGTTGCTCTTTCCTTCGTCTTCGCTATTTATTTCTGTCCTCGTACTTATTTCCTGCTTTCTACCTATTCTTCCATTCATTTCAATTACCTTTACTTTTTATTACTCTTTATTCTGACCCTTCCTCCCGGCCTCCTCACTCCTCCTCTGTCTCCTCCTCCACCTTTCCCTCCTCCTCCCCTTCATCCCTTACATCCTCCTCCTCCTCACCTCAACTCCTCCTCTCCTCTTCCTCCTCCTCCTCTCTTCATCTCCTCCCCTTTCTCCTCCCTCCTCTCCTCTCCTCTACTCCTCTCCTCCTCTCCTCACCTCCTAGTTCTCCTCTATATCTCACTTCTTCTTCTCTCCCTCCTTTTCTTCCATCACCTCCCTCCTCTTCCCCTCCTATCCTCCTTTTCCTTCTCTCCCTCCTCCGGTTTCTCTTCCTCTTCCCCCTCCTCCTTTTTTTCTTGTTCCTCCTGCTCCTTCTGCTCCATCAGCCTCATCCTCCTTCTCCTAATCCTCTTCATCTTCTTCCTCCAAGTCTTCCTATTCCTCTTCATCTTCTTCCTAATCCTCATCCTCCAAATCTTCCAATTCTGCTTCATCTTCTTCCTAATCCTCATCCTCCAAGTCTTCCTATTCCTCTTCATCTTTTTCCTAATCTTACTAATAGTAGTCCTCATCCTCCTTCTTCTTCTTCCTCTCCTTCTCATCCCTACTCATCCCTCTCCTCATCCTCCTCCCCTCTCTTCCCCACCTTCTCATCTTCCTCTTCTTCCTCCTCCTCGCCCTCTTCCTCCCCCCTTCTCTTTCCCTCTTCTTCCTATTGCCTCTTGTTCTTCTTACTCCTCCCTCTCTCTCCGCCTCCGCCTCTGCCTCCAAATCCTCTCCCTCTTCCCTCCCCCCTCCTTCCTCCTCTATCATCTTTTCTTCGTTCTATTCCTCCTCCTCTTCCTCCTCTATCTTTTCCTCCTTCTCTTCGTACTGTTTCTCCTTCTTCACCCCCATCTCCTACCCCTTCCTCCTCTTCCTCATCCTCCCCCTCCTTCCCGCTCATCCTCCACTCATCCTCCTCTCTCTCTCCTCATCTCCCCTTTTTCCCTCGCTCTTTTCCTCCTCCTCTCCTTTTCATCTCTCTCTTCTCCTCTTCTTCCTCCTCTTCTTCCTCCTCCCCCTTTTCATCATCATCTCATCCTTTCATCCTTTATCTTCTTTTTCCTTCTCTTCGTCTGTTCCTCCTCCTATTCCTCTTCCTCCTCTATCTCCTCCTCCTTCTCCTCGTCTTGTTCCTCCTCCTCCACCCCCACCCCTCCCCCTTCCCCTTCCCTTCCTCTTTTCCTCCCTCTCCTCTTCTTCCTCATCCGTCTTCCCCGTCCTCCTCCTTCCATCTTCCTTTTCCTCTTCTTCTTTCATCTCCTCATCTTCATCCTCACTCCCCTTCCTCCTCTTACTCCTCCTCCTCTTCCTCCTCTTACTCCTTCTCCTCCTCCTCTTACTCCTCCTCTCCTCCGCCTTACTCCTCCTCCCCCTCCCCTCTTCCTCCTCCTCTAACTACCCTCTTCCTCCTCCTCCTCTCCTCCTGCTGCTGCTCCTCCTCCTCCTCCTCCTCCTCCTCTCTCCTCCTCTCCTCCTGCTGGTGCTCCTCTTCCTCCTCCCCCTTCCTCCTCCTCCTCCTCCTCCTCCTCCTCCTCCTCCTCCTCCTCCTCCTCCTCCTCCCTCCTCCTCCGCCCCCCCCGTTGTCTTGGCGTTGCAGTTTTCCCCAGCGGAAGAGCGTGTTGCGTGAGTGTGAGTGTGAGGAGGGGGGAGAGAAGGGAGGAGGAGGGGGAAGAGGGGAAAGCGGAGGGGAAGAGGAGGGGTGGGGGAAGAGGGGAAGAGGAGAGGAGGGGGAGAGAACGGGTGGGCGGGAGTGAGTGTTACACTGTACACGCCCATGGTACTATTGATCGCACACCCACACGCCGGCCGCCCACCGCCGCCCTGTTCCAGCCTCGCTCTGTCGCGCGGGGCTGCACGTGTGGGTCCGCTCGGCTCTGCTTCCCGCACACGATGCTGCTACCCTGCTCTCGGCTCTCTGTTCTCTGCTCTCAGCCCTCGCTCTCTGATCTCAGTTCTCGGGCTCTCGTTCTCGGCTCTTCGCTTTTAGTTCTCGGCTCTCGGCTTTCTGCTCTCGGCTCTCATCTCTCGGCTCTCTGCTCTCCGCTCTCGGGTCTCATCTCTCGGCTCTCGGCTCTCCGCTCTCGGGTTTGATCTCGACTCTCTGCTCTCCGCTCTTAGCTTTGCGTTCTAAGCTCTCCGCTCTCGGCTCATAGTTCTCGGCTCTCCGCTCTCTAATCTCGACTCTAAGCTTCCCGCCCTCAGCTTGCTTCTCTCCGCTCTTACATAGTCTCTCTGCTCTAAGCTCTTAGTTTTTAGATCTACCCTTTCTGCATTCGACGCCCCCGCTGCCAGTTCTCTTATGCTATTTCATCTTCCTCCTTGGCACTCAGCTCTCCTCCGCGAGCCCCGGTCTCAGCTCTCCGGGCTCTTTCCCCTTCATCTGTCTGCTCTCAGCTTTCACCTCTCACCTCTCCGCTCCACTCGCACGTCTCTCAGCTCTTCTCCGCTCCACTCTTCACGCTCAGCTCTCTCTCTCCGCGCTCATCAGCTCTCACCTCTCCGCTCCACTCTTCACGCTCAGCTCCCCTCTCTCTCAGCTCTCAGCTCCACTCTTCTCAGCTCCCCTCTCTCAGCTCTCACCTCTCCGCTCCACTCTTCACGCTCAGCTCCCCTCTCTCAGCTCTCACCTCTCCGCTCTCAGCTCCCCTCTCTCACGCTCTCAGCTCTCTCAGCTCTCAGTCTCACCTCTCACTCTCTCACCTCTCGCTCTCAACTCTCAGTCTCCGCTCTCAGCTCCCTCTCTCAGCTCTCACCTCTCCGCTCTTCTCTCTCCGCTCTCAGCTCCCCTCTCTCAGCTCTCACTCTCTTCCGCTCTCAGCTCCCCTCTCTCAGCTCTCCGCTCTCACCTCTCCGGCTCTCAGCTCCCCTCTCTCAGCTCTCACCTCTCCTCTCAGCTCTCACCTCTCCGCTCTCAGCTCCCTCTCTCAGCTCTCACCTCCGCTCTCAGCTCTCCGCTCTCAGCTCCCCTCTCTCAGCGCTCTCAGCTCTCTCAGCTTCTCAGCTCCCCTCTCTCTCAGCTCTCAGCTCTCTCAGCTCTCACCTCTCCGCTCTCAGCTCCCCTCTCTCAGCTCTCACCTCTCCGCTCTCAGCTCTCACCTCTCCGCTCTCTCTTCCGCTCTCAGCTCTCCGCTCTCAGCTCTCACCTCTCCGCTCTCAGCTCTCACCTCTCCGCTCTCAGCTCCCCTCTCTCAGCTCTCACCTCTCCGCTCTCAGCTCCCCTCTCTCAGCTCTCACCTCTCCGCTCTCAGCTCACCTCTCCGCTCTCAGCTCTCTCAGCTCTCACCTCTCCGCTTCTCAGCTCTCCCTCTCAGCTCTCACCCGCTCTCAGCTCTCTCTCGCTCTCAGCTCCCCTCTCTCAGCTCTCACTCTCAGCTCTCACCTCTCTCTCAGCTCCC
>NW_020868573.1:238272-243272 GCF_003789085.1 Penaeus vannamei
GATCCTATTTGCAGTTTACGAAATGGAATAGATGTTGGCGAAGACATGACCGAGAGGCCGGATGGAAGGGGATCAGCAAGGTAGAATACGGGGACTAGAGAGAGGGGGAAGGAGGGAGGAAGAAGAGCAAATGGAAGGCGGACATGGGAGGAGAGAGAAGGAGGAGGTGGAGGAAATGAAATGAGGGAGAGGTGGAAGTGGAAAGGGATCAGCAAGGTAGGATACGGGGACTAGAAAGAGGGGAAGGAGGGAGGAAGAAGAGCAAATGGAAGGAGGGGAAAGGAGGGAGGAGGAGGAAGTGGAAGGGGATCAGCAAGGTAGGATACGAGGTCTAGAGGGAAGGAGAGTAAATGGAAGGAGGGGGAAGGAGGACATGGAAGAAGGAAGGGGATCAGCAAGAAAGATTTCGGGGACAATAAGGGAAAAGAGGGAGGGAGAGGAGCAAATGGAAGAAGGGAGAAGGAGGAAACGAAAGGAGGGAGAAGGAAGTAGGAGGAGGAAGGAGAGGGGAGAAAGTGGAAGGGGATCAGCAAAGCAGAGTACGGGGAGGGAGGAAAAGGAGCAAATGGAAGGAGGGAGAAAGAGTAATTGGAAAGAGTCAGAGGGAGGAGGAAATGGAAGAGAATCATTCTTAATAACTAGGACTAAGTGAAAGGGAAGCGTTTGTCCTTAATCAATTGTAGATTTACAGTATTAGTCTGGAACTTCTGTATGTGCGCAGACTCGTGCCCACTCACACAGGTACATATACGCCTTTCTCGTGCATACCCTCTGTACGCTTTGAGTCATAAAGAGACGATGGAAATAGGGGGAGAAAAGATAGAAAGAGAACGAGAGGTGGATAGAAAGAGAAGAGCGAAAGGCAGAGAGAATGACAATGAAAGTCGCATGACCACAGTGTCAAATGCACACATGCGCTGGACTTCATTATCTTGACATCGCGGTCAAGCGGTGATGTCATTGTAACCCGATCACTCTTAGTCATGCTTGGCGCTTCAGCTTTTGTGCATGGCAGTCTGCTAACATTTATGCATTTCCATTATTTAGTTCTCGTAAAATTCATGTCATTTAGAAATCCAGAAAAAAACATCATATCATGATTTATGACGTCTTTGATATCAAGAATGGATTCAGTGTAAATAAAAGCCACTTTTCACATTCTGACCTTTGTTGTTCTATCCCTTTGTGAGTTTAGTCCATGTGTAATGCAGCAGGCCAGGAGGTGCAACTGACAGCTAGTGACAGCTACATTGCAGATACTGATAGCCGTACTTCAATTATTGACTGCTAATGCGTGGAGTGACAACCACGGCGCATATAATTCAAAACACACGGCGCGCCAAACGAAATTCTCCTTTATATACACACATGTCGGGCCGCACTAATAACCAACGCCGATCGAAGTGGTTGTAAATACAGCGTCTTTATTTCGCCCAGTTGTCAACCGCAGGGCCCAAGGGCGGAAAAGGTCGTCACACAGATCGCTTGTTCCTAAATACCTGGAAAAGGTGATTACCAAAGCGGCTAAACGCACCGGAAGTCGACGTTTAGTTAATATGGCGTGTGGGCCGTTGAAGCGTTGGGTATCCGTGGAGAGCTTTTTGCGTTGTATTTACAATTTGATTTATACTGGATGCATTGTGTCATGGGCATTGTTCGTGTGGTACAGCGAAACAAATGTTTTTCAAGCGGGAAAATTTGTTCAAGGTTAAAATCAAGCATGATTTTTTTGTGCTGGTTTAATTGCATAAGAGGCGACTCTAAAATATTCTTTTTCGTTATTATATTCCGTTTCCGGCCTGGCTTTCCCTGTTCTCTATTCTTCCACGATCCAGGTCTCAAAGTGAAGGTCAACCATCATTTTCCACAAAACTGAACATGGTAAGTGAAGTCTGTGATGAATGGTCAAGGCAGCAAAGTATGGATGCGGCCGATGTTGACATTCCCGTCCTCATCTCCCTCCCGTTCGCATACGTGAATCCACCAATCCGCCTTCTCAAAGGGAGAGCGTTCGCGGGGGCAGACATTTTGACGGGGCCGCCTCAATGTCCTGGTTAGCTTGTTTTTATGTCAATGTCGGCTTGTCGTTGCGCGTGTATATATATATATTTATTTATATATATATGTAGGGAGTTGATTTTTCAGCGCGTATATGTTTGTGTTTGAAGGTGTTGGTTGCGTGTTCGTTTCAAGGCGTATGAGTCGTCTGCGAAGAATTCCATTAAAACCCTGGACCTCCCTGGCGTCGCCTCAGTGTCGCCAGGTAACTGCATAGTGCGTATCAATGATTAAAGTATGCGTGCGTGTCTGCGACCCTCTCTAAGCGACTACAGACACGATTTTTTACTTGGCAAGAGCACGCGACACACTCCGAGACGGTAAACACAAAGCGAAACGGAAATAAAATTTCGGCACAACATATCATTTCGCGATAATTTCCGCGCTTGCTGAACGGTCTACTACGACCCTTCATCATGAGATGTTTGATAAATTGCGCCCAGGCCACTGCACGAAGAAGGAGCGGGGGTTTATATTAATGTAGCAAAATGAGGAAGAAAAATAGCGTCTGTTTCTAACTGCTTTCGCTACATGAGGAGTATCGATACTGTCTTGGCAATGAATATGTCGGTATCAAAATATCGATATAATTTCGATTGATATCGCTATATAGTTTTATGATGATTATAGCAATGGTAATGATAATTATAATGATGATAATGGTAATTCTAATAATAATGATAGTAATCATGATGATGACATTGGTAACAATGATTATAAAAGCAATAATGATAATAACATATAGTAGATACATACATGCAAGTGTGAGTGTGTGAAAATGTCTGAGTTTATACGAGCACAGACGCAGACATGTATGCATTTCACACACTCACACAGACGACATACCCACACTCAAGGTCAAGGGAACACAAAGTTATTCCACCTTTCCTTAGTCTCGCAGTCGATGACGTCATTTGCAGCGAATTCAGCGGATACAGATTTCAGCTAAGACCTTCATCGCCATTCCGCAGTAAGCATTCAAAAGGGAAAACATGAATGCATGGAAGATGATAATTACTGTAAATGTAGATCAAATCTATTATACTCCTGACGAAATAATTTCAAGGGGCTCGAGCCACTGTTCGTGACGTCACACCCCAGCTGCGCAGTAAACAACCAGTTTTGAAACAGCGTGAACGGAAATGTAGTCTATTGACCTCACACACACCTATGAACACGTGCATATATATGATGTACGTGCATACAATCATAAGCAAACTCACGTACAACCAGTACACATACACGCCTAAATTTAGTTAAGAACATTATAGCTTATATGTATATATATGTATGTATGTGTGTATATATATATATATATATATATATATATATATATATATATATATATATATATATGTGACGCGCCTACTTGTTATATTTTATTTAAATTTTGCTTCAAAATTCTGAAGATTTAACGTCAAATATGTTTTTCTCTCTATCTTATTATGGATTTAATCACAATAGAAAAATACGTCCTTTTCATGCGGCTTGAGAGCTGTGAATGCATACGTCCTTTTCTTGCAGCGGATGACATGCACTCACAACGAGTGCATGTCATCCGCCGCAAATGACCCCCGTGGAAGGTCATTTGGTTCCGTAAACTAGTACGTGCGCTAAACTCAAAATGAATTCATACTTATTTCGGTAAAAGTGAGGACAAAAAAATAATGATATATACATATCACATCTGCTTGTCATAGCTTCAACGGAAATTCTTTTTTCCACGGAGGATCAAACGAAATATATTTAATCAAAAGCATTAGCGTCAGAAAAGCCACGAGGACTAAGAACAGACTCGCAGCCCGGACACGACAAAGTGAACGGGGTTATGCTGACTCTTTCTTCCCAGGTGAACGAAAGGGGCAAATAAAAATGAGCGTAACAAGAAACAAAAAAAAAATAATGACAAAGTAGATTGCACTCCGATCTTTGGTCTGTTCTCGTCTCGAAGGTTTTTTCACTAGTTTTGTTCCGTAATTCAAGCGATCAGGGTAAGTCCGTCGGTGCTGGAGGTATGGTGTGATGATTGTCTAAGAGATAGGAAAGAAAAAAATACCATAATTATATATGTTTACCTGTATTAGGCGACAGTACTCAAAGTTTGTAACAGCTTGGGCGAGTAAGAACTATACCCCGGTCACCCATGTATGTATATTTGCTCTCTCTCTCTCTCTCTCTCTCTCTCTCTCTCTCTCTCTCTCTCTCTCTCTCTCTCTCTCTCTCTCTCTCTCTCTCTCTCTCTCTCTCTCTCTCTCTCTCTCTCTCTCTACACACACACACACACACACACACACACACACACACACACACACACACACACACACACACACACACACACACACACACACACACACATATATATATATATATATATATATATATATATATATATATATATATATATATATATGTAATAAGCCTCCCTGACCAGGACTTGAACCTCGGCCGCTCAAGGTATGGCCGGATTGACCAGTACTAAACCATTTCGGGTCATTATTAGAGCGGCCGAGGTCCGAATCCTGGTCAAAGAGGGTTGTTATTTATCCATAACAAAGCGGCACTGTATTGCTTCATCTTTCGTATAAATAGATTAATAAATAAGTATATATATATATATACATATGTTTGTATATATAACGAGAGGAATAAAACCCTTTCCCAGTCGTTGTCCTTTGGACAAACAGGATTGTTCAGTTGAAATATATTTTGCTTTCAGTCTCGCGTCAAATTCCCGATTTTATGTATTATTGGCAGCTGTTTGGCGACTGACTCACAATTTATATTCATTCGCAAAGTATTCTAAACAGAATATCTGCCCTCGCTTAAACTTGAAAGGGGATATGTACACATTTCTCAAATGTGTGTGTTCGTGTGTATGTATGCGGATAGATATGAGCTCCTTGTGATATCTGCGGAATGTCATGCAGGGGAGTTGTGATGGT
>NW_020868573.1:263272-265772 GCF_003789085.1 Penaeus vannamei
TGCCTCAAATCTCGGCTTTTTCTCCCTGGATTTTCTGTTGGGTTATTTATTCACCCTTTCATCCACTCGCCCGTACTTCATCCATCCATTCATACACCCCGTGCAGGCAGGCAGGCAGGCATAGAGGCGGAGAGACGCCAGACAGACAGACAGACAGACATGCGTATCACGCGTACATACAGACACGCACATCAATCCATACGCTACTACAAGCACAGGTGCGTATGTACGTACAAAGAAACATGTCTGTATATACACATCCGTCTCTCTCTGATTACCAAACTGCACAGTATACTCCTCTTGTCCGTTCATTATCAACATCTGCTAATGAGATTAGTCTGATATATGTGCACACCCAATAACTTATCCATTCACTCCTACACATACGGCTGTCTGAGTCTATCAATGAAGTCAACGCTAACAATAACAATGCCGTTTTGTGAATGAAACGTGAGAATATTGAGCTTTGGTGACTCCCACGTGGTCAATTTGCTTCGATTTGCTTGGTCGTTCGGTGTTGTTAGTGTGTTTCTTTTTGTTTTTTGTTTTACAGTAACTGTTGATTTATTTGTAATATTGTGTTTGCGGTTATCATAGTTGTTATTGTTGATGTTATAGTCATTTCTATCGTGATTGTTATCTTTATTTGTTTACTACTGCTATCGTGTTAATACAATCATCATTTATACATTGCCTGTGCTGAATTATAAAAGGAAGGCATTATCATTACCTTTCTTTCCTCCTCCTCTCTCTCTCTCTCTCTCTCTCTCTCTCTCTCTCTCTCTCTTCTCTCTCTCTCTCTCTCTCTCTCTCTCTCTCTCTCTCTCTCTCTCTCTCTCTCTCTCCTACGACCTTCCCTCCTTCCCTCCATCCTCCCCTCTTTCTGTCTCTCTGTCCCTTCTTCCCTCGAGCGCCAATTTCTACAAAGTCCTTGTCATCCCCCCCCCCTCTCCACCACCACCTTACTTAAAACCCTTCACCAAATAACCGATAAATATCAATATCAATTTCTAAATGGAAAATTACACCCGAGGGGGTTTACAAGGAAGGGAAGGAGAGGGGGGAGTAGGTGGGGAAGAGGAGAATAGGAGAGAGGGGGGAAGGAGGGTGGGAGGAGGAAGGAGAGGGGAGAGTAAGAGAGGAGGGGGAAGGGGCAGAGGGAGAGGGGTAAGAGGAGGGGAGGGTGAGAGCAGGAAGGGAGGGAGGAGTGAGAGGGGGAGGGGAAGGGCATGGTGGAAAGGGACAAGAGGATGGAGAGTGAGAGGAGGAGAGTAAGAGAGGGAGGAGAAGGGCAGGAAGCAAGAGGCGGGGAGGGTGAGAGGAGGAAGGGGGAGGGGAGGAGTAAGAGGAAGTGAGAGAGGGAGGAGGAAGGGGCAGAGAGGGACAAGAGGAGAGGGTGAGAGGGGAGAAGGGGGAGGGTGAGAGAGTGGATGGGGAAGGGGTAGGGAGGGGAGAAGGGAGGAGAGGAGGGGAGAAGGGGGAGGGGATCGCGAGCGTTGATTAAGGAATCGGGAATTTAAAACAAATCGTCCCGGGAAAGACAATGGACAAAGCCTTCTCTTTTGTGGAGTAACGACGACGGTATTAATGACTCGATGGCTTCTTCGTTTCCTTTCATTTTTGTTTTTTTCTTCTTCTTGTTCTTTTTTTTCTTTCTTCTTCTTTTTTTCTTTCTTCTCTTTCTTTCTTTCTTCTTTCTTTCTTTCTTTTCTTTTTTTTATCTCTTTCCAGTTACTCCTTTGCACGCTCCTCTTGCCTTGCAGGTACGTGTGCGTGCGTGTGCCTGTCATATTATCTTATTTTATTTGTGTGACCGTATGTATTGCATAGGCTCATAGCTGTGTGTTTATTTGTACCTGTGTATATGTGTTTGTTGGTGTGTGTGTCCTTGTATGTGTGTGCTTGTATGTGTATATATGTATATGATACGTAATGTCGATTTCGTTATACTGTCAGAGAATGACCGAACCAGCCTTAATCTCAGGTCTTCTGCCTTCGGGTAAGTGGACGATAAAGAAATGGGGGAGGGGAGGGAGGGGAGGGGGAGGGGAGTGCCATTTGCTTATGACTGAAAATTACTCTAAGTGACGACTCTCTCTCTCTCTCTCTCTCTCTCTCTCTCTCTCTCTCTCTCTCTCTCTCTCTCTCTCTCTCTCTCTCTCTCTCTCTCTCTCTCTCTCTCTCTCTCTCTCTCTCTCTCTCTCTCTCTCTCTCTCTCTCTTTCTTCACACGCACACGCACACATACACATACACACATACACATACACACACACGCGCATATGTGGTCCTCTCTAACAAAATTTGAGTATAGCCTTGTCGTATGTAAACATTTCAGCATAAAGGTTCAGAAATTGACTATGATAAGATAATGATAAACCAAAGTGACTATAATGTTAATAATCACAATAACAACGGTGATACTGATGATACTAAGGATAATGTGTATGAAGATGATGATAACAGTGGTCATAGTCACATAGGCCATCCTCTTAGTCATC
>NW_020868573.1:280772-290772 GCF_003789085.1 Penaeus vannamei
CTATCAGCCTTTATTTACACGAATGCATGTCAACAGGACAGATTATCAAGTAAAACAAACGTAAATCGCTCGTGTTATTATTTTCTTTCGATTATTCGTCACAGAGTGGAGGCTCGCGTGTGCATTTGCTTTCCGAGATTTTCACTTTTAAAAACATTTTATACCACTAGATGTTCATGCAAATCCGAAAGTGTTGTTTTATGGAGATCTAAAAGAAGTGAGAGAGGGAGAGGGAGAGGGGGGGGAGAGAGAGAGAGAGAGAGAGAGAGAGACAGAGACAGAGACAGAGACAGACAGACACACAGACACACAGACACACAGACGGAGGAGGGTACTTCTGTATGTGTGTGTGTGTGTGTGTGTGTGTGTTTGTACCCAAGTGCATGTCAATTTGTTAAACTGCTTATTTGTCCCGTTGTATTTTTAGTTCGCGTCTTTTCCACATATTTAATAAGAAAATCTCACAATTCTACTAGGCTTTTTTTTTCTTCTTCGGCATTGTCTTTTTTAATCATTTATGAAAAAAGACGTATTTGCTCTTCATATTTTCCAACTTTTTGCCAGCCCATTGTTTGCTTAGGCGTGAGCGTAATGTTAACACGAGATTCATAGTAATGTTTCAGCCGAATGCCAGCCTCGCATGAAGCATTTTCCGCTGTTTAATGATCGCATTTTGTACATGCGCGAGGAAAGGTCCATTAGTACGTATGTGGGAAATCTCGTGACGTCATCACCGATTTAAGCACGCACTCCCCACACTCATTTTCCTGGGCGTGCGGACGGGGTTTTTTTTTTCTCTCTCTCTCTCCTTTTTTTCATTTTTTTTTTCTTTTTTTTTTTTTTTTTTTTTTTTGAGTCTCCGGGATACAAAACCCACGATTCACATCCAGGTCTGCTTTCCATCCGGGTGAATAATGGAGGTCTAGGTGTATCATGACTCGAGGACGCTCCTGTTGAGAGCAGGTATACCCCGTGCGTGTCTTTTTTTCTTTTTTGTAATGTGTCGCTCACCTGTACTACTACTGTGCGCCGAGAGTTGCAAATACACGCGTAAATGTTATCCATTGTTGGCGCCGGGAGGAAGGTTTACTTGGGACCTTTTCGCTCGCTCTTGGAAGTTTTAAAACATTTCTCCATAATAGTCAGCCTTTAGATGCTGAGAAAACTTCTTTATATATTCTTCGCGAATGGAACACGCTTTTAGTTCTTGTTTACCCCCTCCCCCTCAAAAAATGAGGCTGGCAAGTGTTGTTTTGTTCCTGTTTACCCTTCCTTTTCATTCTGAAATAAATGTATATTTCCCTTGTTTCTGTCAGTTAGAATATGTTTTCGCATGTTTCTTTGACTCTACGATGTCGAAAATTCCACCGCTACAAAGTCTGTTTTAGTATTCAATAACTAGAATCACGTCAAAGTTGATTTTGCTGTTTGCTGTAGTTTTGGGGGGAAAGTTGAGTGAAAATGTCTTTGCGAATGGAAGGTCTGTTGTGGTTTCGGGGAGTTGGTTCAAAATAAGCAAAAAACTCGGGCTGGGTTTGTTTGGATTTAGCAAAAGCTCGCCGGAATGATAGCGAAACTGTGAGGTGTATACTGAGCGCCTCTGTGGAAAAATAATTGTGAAAACGATGATTTTTTGCGGTGCACTTCTATTTTTTTAATGTCTTTCTATCTCTGCTTCCCTTGTATTTCCCATGGTGCTCAGTCTATACGTTTGGCTGCATTTATTTGCTAGTGTGCGTGTGCGTATGCGTGTGTGTGCGTGTGTGCGTGCGTGTGTGTGTGTGTGTGTGTGTGTGTGTGTGTGTCTGCATGTGTGCGTGTGTGTGGGTGTCAGTCCGTGTGGGGGTGATCGTGCGTGTGTATGTGTGATATTCTTAGTATTGCTCTAATCTTTCATACTTTGGACCAAGAAAATATTCTCAAAGCTAATACAGCAGCTTTTAATGTCCATTTTAATCGGATTTACAGCATTTCAGGTCTTCGTGCCGTTTGTGGGTACACGTGTATACATGTGAAAACGTTCCTGACACGTTTAGGTAAACGTAAAAGAAAATACGTTTTTTGGCGACGTGTTCCCGTGAGGAAAAACGCGTTCGCTTCTGGATGTGCGTTCGTGTAAGCCGTCTGTGCATGCGGCTGGATTCGCGGGTCGGGAGCGCGATTTACGACTCCGGAGCTTAGCTGTGTCGCCGCCTCAAAGCGCGACGGGCAATCCGCGGGGGGAAGTCACGAGCACGCTTTGTTGTGGGGCTCGGGGGGGAAGGGGGGGAAGGGGGGGGGAGAGTTCAAGAGATAGACTGGAGAGAGGAGGACAAGGAGAAACGAAGGGTATTATAGTCAATGAAGGAGTAAAGAAATTAACGATGGTCTCACTCTTGATAACATACGTATACCTTTAAATGTCATTTATGGGTACATCCAAAAATCTGTGGATATAGAAATGCATGTTTAGAGAGTTCTCTCTCTCTCTCTCTCTCTCTCTCTCTCTCTCTCTCTCTCTCTCTCTCTCTCTCTCTCTCTCTCTCTCTCTCTCTCTCTCTCTCTCTACACCTCCCTCTCCCTCTCCTGCTCTCTCGCTCTCCTCCCGTCTCTCTCTCTCTCTCTCTCTCTCTCTCTCTCTCTCTCTCTCTCTCTCTCTCTCTCTCTCTCTCTCTCTCTCTCTCTCTCTCTCTCTCTCTCTCACACACACACACACACACACACACACACACACACACACACACACACACACACACACACACACTTCTTTTATATCTCCATAAAACAACACTTTCGGATTTGCATGACATCTAGTGATATAAAATGTTTTTAATAAAAGTAAAAATCTCGGAAAGCAAATGCACACGCGAACCTCCACTTTGTGACGAATAATCGAAAGAAAATAACAACAAGGATTATATACGTGTGTTTTTACTTGATAGTCTGCCATGCTGACATGTAATAATACAAAGGAAAAATAAGGACGAAAGCTACGCCAAACGTATACAAGTTCAGGAAAGGTCAGACTGAGGTCGACATACAAGGCTAGACCGAGGGAGGAACAGAGTAATGAGGATAAAAGATGATGATGATTATTGATGTATGTATATGTAATGTGTGTGTGTGTGTGTGTGTGTGTGTGTGTGTGTGTGTGTGTGTGTGTGTATTATATATAATATATATATATATATATATATATATATATATATACACATCTATATTTATATATACATATACATATACATATATATAAGGACAAAACTCGAAACGTTACATTTATTTTCATTTCTATTTGTGGCTGTTCTCATTTTCATGTATATATGTATATATTATCAATACACACACACACACACACACACATATACATATATGTGTATGTATGTATATTTGTTTCATGAATATATATATTTATATATATATATATATATATATATATATATATATATATATATATATATAAAGCATATTTGCGTTCATTTATCATAAATAAATGTGGCTCCTTCCATTCGAGTGGAAGCGCCAAGTCACGGGAATCGAGACCGGAGACCGGCCTCCCGCAGCATCGGAAGTCCGGCATCCTCGCCCCACCATATCAGCGCGGGCGGCTCAGTCTATCGCTCGTGGGGGCGTGCTGGCAGTAAGCATCCATCCGGTTGACGTTTTTGAAATGCCCGCCCATTCGCCGCACTCGGGCATTCGACGGATGAGAAACTGCTGAGTGGATTCCGTTTGTAAAAGGGAAATCTGATGGCGATTCTGTGCGTCTTGTGATAGAATTTGCCTGGATTAGTAATCTGGAAGAGAAGAAACCTGGATTAGTAATCTGGAGGTTTCTTCTCTTCCAGATTACTAAGCCAGCTTTCTTCTCCTCTAGGTTACTAATCCAGGTTTCTTCTCTTCCAGATTACTAATCCAGCTTTCTTCTCCAGAAACCAGAAACCTGGATTAGTAATCTGGAGGAGAAGAAAGATGGATTAGTGATCTGGAGAAGAAACCTGGATTAGTAATCTGGAAGAGAAGAAATCTGGATTAGTAATCTGGAAGAGAAGAAACCTGCATTAGTAATCTGAAACCTGGATTAGTAATCTGGAAGAGAAGAAATCTGGATTAGTAATCTGGAAGAGAAGAAACCTGGATTAGTAATCTGGAAGAGAAGAAACCTGGATTAGTAATCTGGAAGAGAAGAAACCTGGATTAGTAATCTGGAAGAGAAGAAACCTGGATCTAGTAATCGGAAGAGAAGAAACCTGGATTAGTAATCTGGAAGAGAAGAAACCTGGATTAGTAATCTGAAGAGAAGAAACCTGGATTAGTAATCTGGAAGAGAAGAAACCTGGATTAGTAATCTGGAAGAGAAGAAACCTGGATTAGTAATCTGGAAGAGAAGAAACCTGGATTAGTAATCTGGAAGAGAAGAAACCTGGATTAGTAATCTGGAAGAGAAGAAACCTGGATTGGTAATCTGGAGGAGAAGAAACCTGGATTAATATTTGAGAAAAGAACGGTGTGGACAAAGGCAGCGTGCGAGGGGACAGGCTGGTGTTGGTCCGGCGGGTGTCAGGACCTCTCGCTGACACCGCCATGATCAGGCTGTTAGTCATCCCTGGCTCTTTATGGCTGCGCACCCGGGATCGCCAGTGGGCCACAAGTCCGAGAAATCGAGAATTGCCAACTCATGACTCTTTTTAACCAGCCACATAATCGTTGGAGATGTCTTTATGCTGCGCCTTGGTGTAAAGGAGAGATAAGGGAGGGAGGGCACACGCACACGCACACGCACACGCACGCACGCACGCACGCACGCACGCACGCACGCACGCACGCACGCACACGCACGCACGCACGCACGCACACACACACACACACACACACACACACACACACACACACACACACACACACACCACACACACACACACACACACACACACACACACTCAGCTGGACAGACAGACATATATATAGATATAGATGAGACAGAGACAGAAAGACGAAACGAGATGAGAATGGAAAGAGAAGAGAAAGCCGTACAGAGAGAGATTTGATAAGTTTTAAGAAATTCAGAACAGTGTGCAGTGATGCCAAAGCATACATCCAGACTGGCTGTGCTTTTATATATGCAGAGGGCCATCAACCAAATATTAGTTCTACGTGTCTGAAGGGGTGCCATTGTGCTTACGTTTTCCACATATCATCCGGTCGGTAAAAGTCTTTTATATCATTAATGATATAAAAGACAAGACTAGTATCCATTACTAAATTAAAGTAATCAATAAGTGATGGTTTCTGGACAGTGCCATTTGATCGACAGGATGCAGTTTTCGAGCAACAAAGTAAGTAATAAGTAAGATTATGCGACTTGGGCGCCTTGCATATTTTGCAGTGGTGATACGAAATTGGATTAGCCTCCAAAACCGCATCCTGTACATATTGTATAGTGTACTGACGCACTATGCGTAGCGTGGTGAGAGAGAGAGAGAGAGAGAGAAAGAGAGAAAGAGAGAGAAAGGGAGATAGAGAGAGAGAAACAGAGACAGAGAAAGAAAAAAAAAACAGAGAGAGAGAGAAAGATAAAGAATAGAATGAACAATGATCATGAAAATCACACGAGAAAGATGAAAGACGAAAACTATTTCAGGAAAGATAACCCCCTGAGAAACGGCACAAACTAAGGACGAACCGGAGCGCCAAACCTCGTTTTATCCGGCCGTGATTTCGTTCACATACAATTAAGCTGCGCGACGTCGTAGTCATTAATTTTACTAATTATTCGACTTCAGACGCCTGTGCTTTGACGCGACAGGTCGACTCAGGTCATCAGGGAAAGGAGAGGATGAGGGAAGTGGTGAAAAGTGGAGAACGAGAGAAGAAGGAAACAGAGAGAAAGAGATGGAGAGCAATTTGAAGTGATCGAAGATAAAATAAAAGAGAAATGAGAGGTTAGAGAATTTTTAGGTATAGGTAAAAGGAAGTGTAAAGGAGAAAAGGGAAAGCAGAAAGGAGAAAGAGCGAAGGAGAAATTAGAAGTAAAGAAAGGAGAAAATGAGAGTAAGATGATTAGTAAAAAAAAGGCTAGGACAAGTCTGAAGAAAGAAAATGAAAAAGTGTGTGAAGAAACAGATACCATAAAATGTAGAGATAAAAATACGTTAGAAGATAATGAGTAAGAAAATTGATAAATGGAACACAAAACGGTAAATAAAAAGATAAAATAACAGTAAAGATAAATAAAATAAAGGGGAGCGAATTAAAAAGAACGTAAGAGAGAAACAAACCATAAGAAGAGAAAGAAGAGTTAACCCAAACAAGTGGAGATCGGTTATCACACCAAAACAATCGCTTTGGAAGTGACAGAATAAAATTGAATTCTACCCATTGCAATTCACTTGTCTCTCCTCAATTCTCTGGGCGCCAGTGTTGCCCCGTGATTAGCTGCACCCACGGCGGTCGCTCGTTGGTAACTCTGCTGGTCTGCAGACGCTGGGAGACGCGAAGTGATGGAGGAGAGGGTGAAAATAGAAGAGAAAGAGAGACAGACAGACAGACAGACAGACTGAGAGAGAGAGAGAGAAAGAGAGACAGAGACAGACACAGACAGAAAGAGAAAGAGAGAAGAGGCAGGTAGAGAATGAAAGAGAGAGGGTGGGAAAGGGAGAGAGATAGGAGAGCAAAGAGAAAGAGGAGGATAGAGAGGAAACAGAAGGAAGAGAGAGAGAGGGAGAGGGACAGAAAGAGAGATGGAGTAAGGGAAGTAGAATAAGAAAGGGCGAGAGAGTGATAGAGAAAGAGGAAGAGAGAGAGCGGAGGAGATACAGACAAACAAAGAGAGAGAAACAATAAACGAAATGACAGAAAAGCAATATAAGCAGATCGAAAAAAAACACGCAACCAATCCGAGAAAAGTACCACAGAAAAGCACCAAACGCCCCGACAGGAACGAAAACCAACCACCCACGCCAACAAAACCCGGAAATAGATAGGAAAAAAAAATGCCCAAAGTCACCCAAACAAAACTGGGGAGCGTGGCGTGCGTGGCGTGCGTGGCGTGCGGATTCTCACCACGGCAGGGAGATGCAAGAGAGCTCCTCCTTAGGCAGACAGGTGGCCGAGTGCCTGGAAGGTGAGCGCTGGCTGCGAGAACCGTCTGGCTTCGCGCAACAACAGAGATGGATGAGGGTTTAGAATTTGCCTTTTTTTTTTGGGGGGGGGGGTTCTTTTAATTTTTTTTCGTTTCGTTTTTTTTTTTTCTTCTTTTTACTCGGTTTTTATTCTCTTTATTTTCGTTCAGGAAGGGTGGATGACGTAGAGGTCTTTTTGCTATATTTTCTTTCTCTTTTTTAGCTTCTCTTATAAATTTATGATCATTCATTTGTAAAAAGATATTCAGAAAACAGCAATTACAACAAAAATAAGTCTATTATTCTTTTACATAAACTTTGAAGTAATTTCAGTGAATATTCTAGAAATTCTGAAGACATTTGACTTTAAACGGAGGTGATAATTTCATTATTACAGTCACACTGTCCTTTGACTAAAGTAAATAGTGATTAATCCGTTTTTGCAAATTCAGAAATCCTTTTCGTACGACATCGACTGTCAATTAGATTTCTGATTAATGTATTTTGAGAGAGAGAGAGAGAGAGAGAGAGAGAGAGAGAGAGAGAGAGAGAGAGAGAGAGAGAGAGAGAGAGAGAGAGAGAGAGAGAGCGAGAGAGAGCGAGAGAGAGAGAGAGAGAGCGCGCTATGATATCTGACGCAGGAAGGTCCATATTCACTTAAATAAAATCGTGTGTATTTGAAGTGTAAATTTTACCCGGAATTGAAGCATCCTCATAGTAAAAAAAAAAAAGTGAAATGCAAGCAGATGAGATTGATATCACTGGTTAAATGAATGAGGAGTGAGTCATGGCTTCGCTGATTGGAATATCATTGGAATCTTATTCAGCGACATGGTGGATAATACCCCTGGGGAAGGGAGGGGGAGGGGGCACTAGATTGGAATTTATTAATAAGATTTTTTTTTATGAAAGACACATAGACACGTCTGTATGTGGATAATTACATATATAATACATACAAATATAACATATACATATAAATACATACATATATAACATATACATATAAATACATACATATATAACATATACATACATAATACATGCATGCATACATATATGTATATATGTATCCAGTAGCATCAGTAGTAATAGTAGTAGTAGTAGTATGTAGTATTAGTTCTAAAAATAGCAGTAGTAGAAGAAATAGTGAAAGTAGCCGTTGGGGTTGTAATAGTAGTAGTAGGAAAAGTAGCAACTAACTGAACTAAAAAACGACAAAAAAATAGTGAAATTTATTTTTTTTCGACACCGACAATTCAGTCAATCTATTTAAACATTTCTAATAAAAAAAAAAATCTTAACACATCGCTTCCCTCCTGCATCACATCCGCTCGACGAGAATCACGTGACAAATTCACGCTCTTCCGCCATGACTCACGAGTAGAGGAGAGAAGTGACTTACTCACCATAATTCTCTTTTTTTTTAAATCTAAAACACCTTAATTCTTCTCGCAAGGACTTCCGGGTGGGCGAGGGGCGGAAGGGGTTAAAGGGGGTGCTCGAAGGCTTGCCTCGTTCTGGACTCGAATAATAGAATGATGATGATGATATGATGATGATAGGAATAGTAGCAACAGTGATAATAATGAAGATGATGATAACAATGATAATGAGGATAATGAAGATAATAATGAGGAGGAGGAGGAGGAGGACGATGATGATTACAATAAGAATTCTTCAATAAGAATTATGATTAACAATAATGATGATAAGAAGAAAGACAATGATAATACTGTATCTGTTACTATAAAGATAAGGATGATGGCGATTATAATAATGGTGATTGGCACTATATTACCTTTATCACTATTAGTAATAGCATTATTGTTGGTCTTTGTTATTCTGTTATCTTCATCATCATTACTTATGTTGTTGTTATTGTTTTTATTGTTTTCATCTTCATTATTCTTATTATTACTGTTACGTTACCATTGATATTACTATTACCATTACCAATACTATCTTCATCATCATTACGATTACTGTTACCAATACTATTGCTATCACTATCATCATATCATCATCATCGTCATATCGTCATCGTCATCGTCATCGCATCATCATCATCGTCATCGTCATCGTCATCACCGTCGTCGTCATCATCATCATCGTCGTCGTCGCCGTCGTCATCATCATCATCGTCGTCATCATCACCTCAACCACCAGATTTATCATCATGTCATTTTTGGTGACATACGGCAGCCCTGGGAGAGGAAAGGGGCGAGAATTATTTGGTATTTATTGGCTCTGGTATTTTCTTTATTGACTTTATTCACTGATTTATAGGCCGCGTTTATTAATTTTGTATTTATACGCCTTCTTCGCATGTCACCGATATTTGACTTGAAATATATGATCGTTTTCGCAATATAGACCCTTGCATTTCTCTCGAAAGTAGCTAGGTGAGGGGGAGAGGCAGGACAAGGGGGAGGGGAAGGGATGGGGAGGATGGGAGATAGGAGAAGGGTGAGGGGAAAGGGAGGGGGAAAAGGGGTAAGGGAGGGGAAGGAGGGGAGAGGCAGGACAAGGGGGAGGGAAAGAGATGGGAGGAGGGGAGAGACAGGAGAATGAGGAGGGAAAAGTGATGGGGAGGAGGGGAGAGACAGGAGAAGATTGAAGGGAAAGGAGGGGTAGGGGAAGGGGAGGGGAAGGGGGGGTGAGGGGTAGGAGAAGGGGTTGGGAAAAGAGATGGGGAGGGAGGGGAGATGCAGAAGGGAGAGGGTAAAGGGAAGGGGAGGAGATGGGGAGACGATGGGGTGGGGTTAGAGAGGGAAGAGGATGGGGTGGGGGAGAGGGGAGGGTGAGTCATTATCTTTGATGAATATTGCCATTTATTATCAGTTTTTCGTGGCAGTTCGTCGCTCTCCTCATCGCCGTCATAGACACGTGAGCGCCCTCCG
>NW_020868573.1:295772-305772 GCF_003789085.1 Penaeus vannamei
CGCCCCCCTTGCCTCGTCAGCGTTTCCGGTAAGGCTCGGCCACTGATGAAGCAAATCCAAGACCTACATTTTATGAGGCATTGGATTACCTTCCGTCCAGTCCCGCTACTTACATTATTAAGATTTTGGAATAGAATAATGAATCATAAGACATTTTTATCCACGGTGTAAGTAATTCCTTTAGAATATCCTATAGACGAAAAAAAAGGATTTCCACTATGTCATCTAAATTACTCGATAAACTATACGTATGCCTCAGGAATGCTGTCCCTTGCCTAGAACGATATTTCATGTCAATTCTCCAAGGGAACGTGTGTGCGTCACGAAAATTGCTACTAGAATGTCCGAAATTCAGTCGAAAGAGACTTCATCAAGTGAATTTTTAATGCACTGACAAAGGGTTGCCATGCACCTATAATAAAAAAAGAATCGAAAAAGGGAACTTTCTCGAAGTACATTATGTCCCGCAAATTATCATACAAAGGGGACTAAGGCATGCAAATTTCCCCGTATCATGCAAAGTAGCCTACGGGAAGAGAAGGGGAAATCATGTGATATGCAAATCACCCTGCATATCACGTGGACTCTAAGTCTTTCAGATCACTCTCCCCTGGGAAATTTCTGCTCGGATTTGATAAATGGATGTAGGACAACAAGGATTTTATTTCCAATTAGATAATGAACATTGAACGCCTGTTCAAAAGGAGGCGATGTTCCAAGGGGCATTTACATAAGGGTAAAATGCTATGATAACACCGAGGACAATACAGTGATCAAGAACAACAGGAAACGCAAACATCAGACAGATAAAGACAGGAATTGGATAAAGAAGGGAGAAAAAAAGACGCCTTAACAAGAAGAGCAAAGAAATCACTCCTCCGACGCAACATTGCAAAAGGAAATCGCTCGTGAGACCCACAAGGTTTTCTAAAGAGACGAGTACCCGAAGTAGCAGATTCTAGGGACCCTCTGGAGACGCGGTTGAAGAGACATAGTTGAGCCGGGGATTGAAAGGACTGCAGGGGGAGCGAGAGGGCTGCGAGGGGGGGGGGGTTCTCCAAGGAGTTTTTTGAGGGATGTTTGATGAAGGGGACAAGGAGGGCCGCGGTAATCAGGTTGGTGATGAACGTAGGGGGAAAGGAGGAGGAGGAGGAGGAGAAGAGGGATGGGTAGAGGGAAGAGGAGGAGGGGGAGAAGATGGAGGAGGAGGAGGGATGGGGATAAGGGGAGGAGGAGGAGAAAAAGGATGGGAAGAGCGAACAGGAGGGGTAAGGAAGGAAGATGATAAGATGAAGGAGAAGGAGGAGCAGGAAAATGAAGAAGAATGGGGAAAAGTAGAAGAAAAGGAGAAGGGAGGAGGGAGGAGCAGAAACAAGAGGAGGAGGGCGGGGAAAGGAGGAAAGGTTTATGGATGAAGACAGCGAAGGAAAGGAAGGAAGAGACAAAAGCTGGGAAGAGGAGAGATCGAAGAGAAAACATACTGGGTAGAAATAAAATGAGAATGAAACTAGGGGAGACGAAAATGGAGAAACATAGAAATGGAAATATGTAACGCCAGAAAGAGAGAGAGAGAGAGCTCAGAGTGATAGATAGAGGGAGAGAGAGAGAGAATAAGAAAGAAAGAAAAAGGGTCAGGGAACTAGTAAGACATACATGAACGAACAGTTGTTCATCTTGTTGGCACCGTGTTCGAGCCATGTAGTCATATCATATGCTGGTAGGCGGGGGAGGGAAGGGGGAGGCAGGGGGAGGAAGGACGACCGGGGGAGAGGACAAAGATGGCGGAATTTAACAAGGGCAGAATATGCAAATGCGTCGTGGCTCATAAGAAGCATCATCTGTCAACATAGCGAGTAGTTTGTGTCATTCTCATGTGGTTTTATCCTTCCTCCGCATTTCTGAGTATTTACTTTTCATGTTGTTCAGCTGGTAAAGATTGTCGTTTTCCTCTTTTTACTTGTTTATTGTGATTTATGGCGATTGTTCGGCAGTGAGCAAGAAGCCAGTATCTCTGCTGTATAATATGTAGGGATATCCAGTATGGAGTCACGAATGCACGCATGTATTTTGCCATGCATCTCCGTGAAGGTATGTACATGAAGCCTACATAAAGATGAAACACGTACATGAATGCAGGTAATGTAAATCCATGCGAATGTACGAGTCACTGCAAGTTGCCTCTGCATTTCGCAAGCTGCAAGTTATCAATCAAGACAAGAGCTTCGGGCCGAGGTTGTGTCTTGGGTCGAGCTGTTTATATTCCCATCCACAAGCACACCACGTCCGCCGGAGCTCCACAGCATTTAACCGCAGGGGATGTTTTGTGGTGTGGTGCGGTATGGTGTGGCTGGGTGTGGTGCGTGTGGAGGGGTGTGGGGTTTTGTGGGGGAGGAGTGTGTGTGTGTGTGGTCTGTGTGTGTGTGTGTGTGTGTGTGTGTGTCTGTGTGTGTGTGTGTGTGTGTGTGTGTGTGTGTGTGTGTGTGTGTGTGTGTGTGTGTGTGTGTGTCTGTGTGTGTGTGTGTGTCTGTCAGTGTCTGTGTGTGTGTCTATGTGTCTGTGCCTGTGTGTGTGTGTGTGTGTGTGTGTTCGTTTGCACGTGTTAGGATGTTTGTATGCGTTGGTGTGTTGCGGTGCGGTATAGACTGGTATGTCATGGCATAGCGTGGTGCGGTGTGACGTGGCCTGCTGTAGGAACAATTATTATCTGCAAACACATGCCCTTTTATCCCTTTAAAGACTTCTTAAATGTGAACGCAGAGGAAATTATTTCGTTTGGTGGAAGAAGCCCTTTTGAAGCAGGTGATGTTATCCAATATGTGTGATGTAGTGGATGCATTCCAAGTCGTAAACAGGTGTGCTTCTCCATCTTGGTAAGTGTTTCATGGGCAGGTGAGGAGGTAGGGGGGCAGGGGGTAAGGGAGGGAGAGGGGAGGGGGGCAGGGAGGAAGGGGAGGGGGCAGGGGGTAAGGAGGGGGACGACAAGGGAAAGGGGAGGGGGGGGGAGGACAAGGGGAAGGGGAGGGAGAGGGAAGGGCAAGAAGGTAATGTCAGAAGCTCCCCCTGTCTTCACTCAACTCCTGATACTGCCCCTTGCTCTTTGAATTTTATTTATATTGTTGTTCCGCATGTTTGTCTGTTTTTGTTTTTCTTCTTGTTCCAGTCTCTTCCCTCCGAATCTTTTACTTTCTTCTTTGTTGCTGTATTAGCCTCTTATTCACCTTCATTTGTGTTACTATCTCAATCACCACCACCACACACCACACCACCACCACCACCACCACCACCACCACCACGACCTCTACCACCACACCACCACCACACTTCCACCACCACACCAACACCACACTACATTACACACACCATCACACACATCACACCAACACCACACACACCAACACCACCACCACACCACACCACCACCACACCCACCAACAACACCAACACCAACACCACACCACACACCACCCACCACCACAACCAACACACCACCAACACAACCACCACACACCAACACCACCACACACCACACCACACCACACCACCACTACACACCACACAACACCACACACACCAACACCAACCCACACCAACACCACACCAACACCACCACCACACCACCACCACCACCCACACCACCCACCACACCAACACCACCACCACACCACACCACCACCACACCACCACCACACATCACCACCATTACCACCACACCCACACCACCACCCACACCAACACCACCCCACCACCACAACCATCACCACCATCACCACACCACACCACACCACCACACACCACCACACACCACACACACAACCACCACACGGCACCACACACACACACACACCACACAACACACACCACAACACAACACATCACCACCACCACACACACAACACACCACCACACCAACACCCCACCAACCACCCACAACACCACACCACCACCACATACCACCACACCAAACACCACACACCAACACACACACACCACACGCACCAACCAACACCACCACACCAACACCACACCACCACACCACACACACCACCACCCACACCACCACACACACCACACCACCCACACACCACACCACACCACCTTCACCACCACCACACCAACACACCACCACCACACCAACACACCACACCACACCACCACACCACCACACACACACCACCACCACACCAACACCACCACCACACAACACCACCACACCAACCACCACACACCACCACACACCAACACACACAACACCACACCACCACACCAACAGATTTCCCCAGCCAAACGATCCACCCATCCTCCAGGAACCAGACATCGATTTATGGGAAATTTCTGGAACACTCGATCGCACACAATTACACTATATATCTGGCCCATCTGTCTTCCGAAATTTCAAGAATAATGATGCTGAAATTTCGGACACTCTCCTCTCCCCCTCTCCCCTCTCCTCCCCTCTCCCCCTTCTCCCCTCCTCCCCCCTCCTCTCCCCTTCTCCCCGTCCCAGACCCCACCCTTTTATACACAAATTATTGGCATTTGTGTTTGTCGAATTTTCTCTCGTGGAGATAATGTGTTCCTATGAATAATGATGAATTTGTTGGAAAGGGAGATAGGGGAAGAGAGAGAGAGAGAGAGAGAGAGAGAGAGAGAGAGAGAGAGAGAGAAGAGAGAGAGAGAGAGAGAGAGAGAGAGAGAGAGAGAGAGAGAGCGAGTGAGAATATGTATGTGAGTATGTGTGTGTGTGTTTGTATGTGTGTGTGTGTGTGTGTATCTGTCTATGTCTGTGTGTCTGTGTGTTTGTCTGCGTAACGTGGGTGTTCGTATCTGGTCTGTGTGTGTCTGTTCTGCGGGTGTCTTTGTTTATGTGTGTCTGTCTGTGTCTATGCGCTTATGCCGTGTTTGCGCGTGTGCCAGAGTAAGTGCATAAACCAGCATGCTACACAGAAACAAAGCCTTCGTTTCGAACTCGACCCAAATCCCGTTCAATCTTCCCGGGTCGAGGCAGCGCGGGCGGGGAGTCGCGGTTCGTGGCAATCGCTTCGTCCGAATGGCTACGTTTGCGTTTGTGATTCTGTTGCAGAGATTAGATTTTCAACCGTAGGACACTGCATGCACCAGCGACGTCAAATATATTTCAAGATTCCGTGAAATCCGACAATGTAGTCAGGGGCACGTTCTCGGGGAAGAAAAAAGGAAAAAAGAAAAAACTCGATCGTAATTCGCACAGTCAAATGAGCTACAAAGCAGAAGACATTGCAAAAAAAGGGAAAATGCACGTAATGAGCGTGGCAAAAGCAAGAGCTAAATACAGGAGCATCGCCCAGAATGCAAGAGAAGCAGGAGACACACGGCGTGAGAGGATAATTCCTACAATATCTTCGCTGTCATCTCCCTCCCAAAATTTAAATCGGCGACCGTTAACTCGCCCGGAATTCCAAAACTGCAGAGCGTCGAGTTCCATTTTCCTTAAGTTATTCAGTTTTATGTTTCGCTTGCATACTTCGCCTCTTGCTCGCATTGGCCGCCTCTACGAAAGAGGGGAGAGGGGAGAGTGTAAAAGGGGGAGGGGGAGTGAAAGAGGGGGAAGGGAGACATTATAATTAACGAAAATTGGTTACGTATCGGGCGGATTCGACCAGCTCTCATCCTCGCTGTGGGATTCGGCCGATTTCCGCAGTCCTTACGTCCCTCAGAATAGGTTAAGTTAGGATAGGTTAGATTAGGTTAGGGACCGGGAAGCGGAGGTACGCGCCGGTCTTAGAGCGTAATTGCGTATTTTCCCGCGCAGAGATATGACGCAAGCACGTCGTTGCGAGCGCTCATTAAGCCGTTGATATACGTTGTTCAGTGAATTTCCGACGCGTTTAATGGAGTTTTTTTTTCCATTTTTTCCTCTTTATTGGATATGGCTTGGTTATCTAGGGAAGGGTTGGGGAGTACAAAGTCACGTGTCACTTGCTTGGGATTTTTTTCCCTGCTTTTTAAAAATAATTGCGAACTTCTTTTCAGTCTCTCCTTTTCTATTCAGTCTCCTCTTTTGTATCTCCCTCTCTCCCCTTTTCCCTTCAAACCCCCATCCCCCCTTTCTTTGCATTCACCATCTCTCGCCTTCCAATTTTCTTTTGTTTGGAGGTGATCAACGTTAGTGCTTTTGCGTGTTGGCGTATTCGTGTGCTTTTGTGCGTGTGTACACAAAGATGGGATGGTGTTTGTGTTTGTGCGTCGGCCGCTGTGTGTGTCTGCACTTCTGCGCTGCACTTGAATTTCCACGACGGATAGACATTTTTTCAGTAATGCGTTTCATACTAATTAAGCCCATTCGGATCCGCACGCACCGCACACGCATGCGCACTGAATTGCACTTCCTCCCGTTCTCATTAACGCATCTTAAATTCTGAAGATTCTCAACGCTCGTTAGCTGTTCATCATCCTCTCCTTCTTCCCCCTTTCATTGCATCTCATTCGCACTTCCCCTTCCCCCTCTCTTCTTATTCTTTGGTCCCTTTCCCACATTTGAGACATTGTATCTGGGATAAACAAATTTGTATAGACGAAAGTAGGAGAGAGAGAGAGACCGGCAGAGACGGACAGGCAGATAAAGAGACAGACAGAAAGATATGGACGGACAGAGAGGGAGAAAGAGAGGTAGGTGCAAGGGGGATAAAACGTGGGAGATGAATCCAGGATAAAGAGAAGGAAGAAGAGAAGAGAGAGAGTGGCGAAGGCAGGAGACAGAGAGGCGCTGGGGTATAGAGACAGATAGATAAAATGACAGACGGAGACAAGAGAGAAATAGAAACGGAAACAAGAGAAAATGAGAAGCGGAGACAGGAAGAAAATAGAGGGAGGGACAGAGTTTGAGATAACCGAAAGACATAGAAAGGGGGAGGAAGATCACTTGACTTGAAAAGTTTATTTCCAAGCCAATTTACAAGCTTTATAATGCGTTAGAGAAAGATACTTAAGCTTCTGTCCAAGCTAGCTTAGCTTCTGTTGCTTTAAGAGTCATCTAACAGACATTAACTCTACATGCCCGAAGGACCAAATTCAAGGACTTCCCTTAAATGGCTGGCTTATCTGGTCGGTAAAAATCCTTTTGTCTCACTGATCTTGTAGATATATAAAGACAGTGTCTTTAATGGAATGTATAAATTAACGGAAACGGGATTTTTGTTTTGATTTGGGAGGGTTTATTTAAAGAACACAAAGATGGAGAAGATACGGATATAGCCGGGAAAGAGGAGGTGGGAGGAAGAGAGAGAGAGAGGACGATAAAGAGGGAAACAGAAGTGAAAGGGTAAGGCAGGGAATGGAGTTGAGTCCGAGATGGAAATAGAAAATAAGGACAGAGGAGGGAAGAGCAGAAAAAGAAATTAAAGATAAAGAAATATGAAGTCGCCAACTTTCTCCCCCGCCCCCAAAAATGAATGAATTGTAAACAAAAGAAAATAATAAGAAACGGAAACGTGAAAGAGATACAGAGATTCCCAAGGTACAGCAAGATCGCAAAAAGAAAGAAAAAGAGAAAGGCCGACAGCAACCTTATATTTCTTTATGCTGTAAGCGATCGCAAGGGAAAAGACACACTGACATTTACGGCGCTGCGCGACACCTTTTCAGAAGAGGGTTGAGGTGAGGCGAGTTTTATGACGTCACTAAAATGTCAGACTGTCCTAAGGTAGTGCCGAAGGAGAACCGAAAAATTATATATATATATACCCTATGGAGCGTTACAACTTTTAGATACGACGTATAAAGAAACGGTCTCTTTTTACCATTCGTCTTTGGCAAAATTCCCCGAAATAGGCCTGTCTTGCCGGCTCGTGCGAAATCCGCGTTGAGGCGCGTGAATCCGCATGCGATGTTCCAGAACGCCATTAACTTATGACGTTCTTGATCCGAGTGCGGGGGAAAAGGGACACGAATCTGGAAATTTCGAGTGCGCATGCGTTCTGTGCGCCACCAGCCACCCCCTCTCTCTACTCGCCATCTGGCCCATGTTCATTGCTGCGGGAAGATAAGATTTACTGTGATAAATGTTTCACTTTCAGAGGAAAATTGGCTGGCTTGTCGTGGCCAGAGGATTGTGGCGGCCACCATCTTCGCTTGCTCTCCCAGAGGTTCATCGTGGCGCTCGCTTCGTTCCTCTTTTGTCGCTCGAAATTCCCTTTCTCGATATTTCTTTTGTTTACTCACTGCATCTTGGGAAACTTTTGAATGAATTGACGGCGGTCGTATTGCTCTTGAAGAAAATGATGTAATGTTATCAAAGAGATCATGTGTGTGTATGTGTGCGTGTGTATGTGTGTGTGTGTGTGTGTGTGTGTGTGTGTGTGTGTGTGTGTGTGTGTGCGTGTGTGTGTGTGTGTTGTGCGTGCATGTGTGTGTGTGTGTGTGTGTGCGTGCATGAGTGTGTGTGTGTGTGGTGTGTGTGTGAGTGTGTGTGTGTGTGTGCGTGTTCGTGTATGTGTGTGTTTCTACGTCCGAAAATATGTATTTTTTTTGTAGGTGTATCCGCATGGAGACGACGGAATGCACGCGCGTGTGTACACGTCGGAGGATATAATCGATCACTTCAGCCATCTCAGCGGCCATTATTCCCGCAAAGAATGTCATAACCGACTTGCCGAATATCCACTTCCAAGGGCTCACTTAACCGGCACAGAGTAGAACCGAACGCCGAGTAAACCCCGATGTAAGAATCCATTAAGATTTTAACGAAGCTTTGCACTGGGACGTTTTGCTCACTCTTCTAACCTGAATAGAACAGTTTGCATACATCAGTTTTAAGTTATAATTACGTGCCTTTTTCTTTATTCCATAGTCTTTTGGCTCTCTCTCTCTCTTTTCTCTTCTCTTCTCTGTTTCTCTCTCTTTTCTTCTTTCTTTCTCTTTCTTCGCTTATCTCTTTCTCTCTCTTCTCTTCTCTTCTTTCTCTTTCTTCGCTTATCTCTTCTCTCTTCCTCTTTCTATGCTTATCTCTTTCTCTCTCTTCTCTGCTCTCTTTCTGTTTCTTCGCTTTATCTTTTCTCTCTCTTCTCTGCATTCTCCTCTCTCTCTCTCTCTCTCTCTCTCTCTCTCTCCTCTCTCTCTCTCTCTCTCTCTCTCTCTCTCTCTCTCCTCTCTCTCTCTCTCTCTCTCTCTCTCTCTCTCTCTCCTCTCTGTCTCTATCTCTCTATCTGTGTGTGTGTGTGTGTGTGTGTGTGTGTGTGTGTGGTGTGTGTGTGTGTCATCCTCTCTCTCTCTTTCTCACTCATCCTCTCTCTCTTTCTCACTCATTCTCTCCTCTCTCTTTTCTCATCACTCTCTCTCTCTCATTCTCTCTTTCTCTCATTCTCTCTCTTCTCTTCTCACTCATCTTCTCTTCTCTCTCCCCTCTCTCCCTCCCTCCCTCCCTCCTCCCCTCCCCCTCTCTCTCCCTCTCTCTCGTCTCTCTCTCTCTCTCATCTCTCTCTCTTCTCTTCTCTCTCTCTCTCTCTCTCTCTCTCTCTCTCTCTCTCTCTCTCCTCTCCCTTCCCTCCCTCCCTCCCTCCCTCCTCCCTCCTCTCCTCTCCCTCTCTCTCTCCCTCTCTCTCTCTCTCTCTCTCTCTCTCTCTCTCTCTCTCTCTCTCGCTCTCTCTCTCTCTCTCTCTCTCTCTACTCTCTCGCTCTCGCTCTGCTCTCGCTCTCGCTCTCGCTTCGCTCTCGCTCTCGCTCTCGCTCTCGCTCTCGCTCTCGCTCTCTCTCGCTCTCTCCGCTCTCTCTCGCTCTCTCTTCGCTCTCTCTGACAGCCCCTCACTTCACTTCGCCCTCGTCCTTTTATATCTATTGTATATATTTTTTATTTTTCCTTTTAATTTTGATATTGCAGTGTTGCCCCAAATGAAACGTTCTGTTGTCTTTCCCGATGACATGCCATTCCCATGACATGACTTTGATCGGTGAAGTCGTTTGGCCTTAGCATGAGGAGGGTTTAATACGAACTGAATCGTAGATGGAATGAAGAGGAAGTTGGAGGTAA
>NW_020868573.1:315772-318272 GCF_003789085.1 Penaeus vannamei
TGGTAGAAATGGTATGAATGAGAATGAATATCTTCGCAATACAAGAGGGGTATTTATTTAACCAGTTTCGACTATACCTTCGTCAGGAATACGTCTCTTGTATTTTGAAGATATTCATTCTACATTTGTCAAAGTGAATACGGTTTGTGAAATAATGGAGAAAATAGTAGCGCAAGAAATAATGGTAATGATAAAGATGATGAGCAAAAAGATGGTGATGATGGTAATGATGATAACAGCAGTAATAACAAAGATAATTAGGAAATCATAGTAATAGTAGTAGTAATAGTAATAATAGTAACAGTGAGAATCATAGTTATTATGATAATGATAATGATAGTGATAGTGATAATGATAATAAACAACACACAGTAATAATAATGATAACTGTAATAATAATGATAACTGTAATAATAATGGTAATTATTATTATTATTATTATTATAACACAAATAAGTACAAAACAACAATAATTATTCTTATTGCAGGTCATATTATTCTCAAGAAAGCAAAAACACTAATAATCCCAACACTGACCCAGAGTAGTGGCATCTGCACATCACGTGGGCGCCGTGGGCGTACTTAAATCGTGGAGTGCGTCGTGTGTCGCGGCCGAGGAACTGTGCTAATGAGCTTCCCTTTCCTCTCCCCTTCAGGGACTACGACCATAAAGTGTGACCGACCTTCTGATCCTCGCTGTCCCAGCCCGCCAATTTTGGACCCTTTTGTCCCTCTCGTAGGGGTACCATCTTTACAATATTTGCTTTTATGGAGTTTATTGTTTCTGTGGTTAGTTTTTGGTGCTTTGTTTCCCGTTATTTTTGTTGTTGCTGTTCGAATGGGAATGAAAGTTAAAGCCGAGATCATATTTCGATTATATTTATTTTTACAAATGGTTGGGATGATTTAATCAAGGGGATACGAGCTGAATGATTTTATTATTCATTTCTGACTACAATGTATTTTGCAACGTTGTATCCATACACGTTTTTTTTCTAGATATTTGTTAATTTATTTATTTATTGGCGGACTGTGATGACAGGAGATAGGAGACTAATGGCCAGAAATTGGACATGCGGGTTGGTGCCTGCGCCGCCGGATGTAGTGTACGGCGCGGGGAGGGGGACATGAGGCAGCGATAGGAAGAGAATGGGAGGAAATGAGGGGAGATCAAGGGGGATAGAGAGAAAAGAGGGAAAGGAATGGACAGAAAGAGTAGAGAGATCAGGATGAAAAGGGAGATAGGAAGGAGAGGGATTAATAGAGAAGGATAGGAGAGAAGAGACGGTAAGGGGAGACTATGAGAAAGGGCACGAAAAGAAACCAACTGACATGAATGTACTGACATGTACTTAGGAATAAGAGGGTAAGGAATAGGAAAAGGAGAGCAAAGGAAGGAAGAAGAGGCAAAAACGACGGAAAGGCGGAAAGAGAGAGAATGAGACAGACAGACAGAGACAAAGAAAGAGAGAGAGAGACAAAGACAGAGAGAGAGGGGGTGTTACCAAGGACAAACAAAGCGAGCGTAACGGAATGTAACCCTTCAAAGCGCAAACCAAGCGAGCTATACCAGAGAATAAGAAATAATGATTATAGAAAAAAAAAAGTTCTCGGAAACAATTTCTCGAATATTTTATAAACATTTACCGCACGACGTCTTCTAAGAATAATCGGGTGAGTGTACCAGTGAGTGTCTCAGCTGAGTGGGTAAGCGCGGGTGCGTGTGTCGAGAGCTGGATGTGTAATGCCAAATAACACGGCCCAGAAATCCATAATGTCGGCCGAAGGGGTACAAGGCCTTGCTATGGGGGGTGGGGGAGGGGAGGGGGGGGGAGGGAAAGGCTGGGGTTGGGAGAATGGGGGGAGGGGGAGGGAAAGGCTGGGGTTGGAGAAAAAAGGGGGGGAGGGAGGCCGCTTGGGAATTCTTGGCTGACCATCTGTGTCGCCTGCTCGATTATTTGCTTCTCTATCTTTTTTCCCCTTTTTCTTTTTTTTTTCTTTTTTTTTCTTTTTGTGCTTTTCTTGGGATCTTTCTTTTCTGTTGTCTGCTTTTTCCTTTGTTGTTCTTACTGTTCCTCGGTGCTGGTTAAGAGGGAGTTACTGCTACTATATTATGAACGTGTGAGTGCGTGGATGTGTGTTTGTAAGTGAACGTGTATATGTGTCTGTGTATATATGTGCGTGTGTGTGTGTGTGTGTTTGTGTGTGTGTGTGTGTATGTGTGTGTGTGTGTGTGTGCGTGAGTGCGTGCGTGCGTGCGTGCGTGCGTGCGTGCTTGCGTGCTCAACATTACCATATGTCCTTAAGCGTTGTACTTTCCCCAGCACCCCGCCTACGCCCACGCAACTCCCCGCCCGAGAACCTCGACCCGCGAGCGCCAAGGACCTCACCGCCGCCGCTAGAACACGAGCCATCTAGCCATCAGCGATACCCCCCCCCCGTTCCCCACCCCACCCCTCTCCACTCCTCCTCCAGCGCGTCACAGAAAGGCGAGGAGCGA
>NW_020868573.1:325772-333272 GCF_003789085.1 Penaeus vannamei
ACTAATATGATAATGAAAGCAATTGCTGTGGAAATGTAGGTCGAACTGCAGCAATGGCGACAAACATTATCAGCAACAATGATGACAAAATACAGATGTTTGTATGAATTACATATATATATATATATATATATATATATATATATATACGTGTGTATACATCCATATAAGACTGAAAAAGAGTGTTGCTCCTCCGAAAACTCTGCTCCAAGGCAGCGAATGACAGATTTTAGGCTAATAACTTTCACGCCTGTAGTAATAGCATGCCTTTACGGCAAAGTACACAGACGACAGTACTAAACGCGCGCACAGTACTCTGGGCGCAAACAAAGTATGTATGAGTCAATTTCAAGATACAAGCTTCCTGTCGGCTTAATCTTACTTTTCTCGTGTGGCGCTTAATGGAGTCAGCGGATCAGTTTGTGCTGAGTCAGCTCCTGATTTGCAACGGATAGTATATGCTAAGCACTAGACGCACTAACACACACACAAACAACACATACACGCACACACACACACACACACACACACACACACACACACACACACACACACACACACACTTCCTATGTGTGTGTACACAAGTTACTGCAGAAAGCTGACTTATAACCCCAAGCACAGTCGCCAGACTGATGCATTGTGTTTGTTCTGGCGTGTGACGTCACAGGAAAGTGTTTGATGAGCTCTGAATAATCAGAAAGCTCAATGACGTCACAAACATAATTACGTCACGGAACTAAAAGGGACAACAGACTTTGACAGATATGAGTTGTTGAATATTTCTACGCGAACAGCATTTTAGGTAAAGCATTATTCTTACTTGTTTTTTTTCAGTAACTTGCTCTGTACCTACGGTTTTCTAGTTACCCTTCCTAGTATGACCGCTCATCCGTCGTAGTTGCTTTTTTCCTAGGTTTACACATAGGACGAAAAGCAAGCATGGCAGCATTGCCTATGCATTCGAAATCATTTTAAATTCTACGCGCCCTCTTGTCTAACCTCCAAGAGAGAAAGATCGCGAAGCCAGCTCAGTGAGTCAGTGGAGCTGGTGGCCGGGGTGAAGGACAGGGTTGGTTGCGTGAGGCTGTGTGCGAACCACCTCATATGCCTTGTTATCCCTTTTAACCGCCCGGGTCACTGGCTGGGGCTGCCCGCACGCCTCTCGTTTTCTTTCTCTCGCTCTCCGGTTTCTTCTGGATATCTGTATTATTATTATCTTATTTTTTTGTGTGTGTGTGTTTGTTTTGTGTCTGTCTAGCTGTTTCCAGTTACTCCTCAGTCTTTTATCTGCTCTGCTCTCTGCTCTTCTCTCTCTCTCTCTCTCTCTCTCTCTCTCTCTCTCTCTCTCTCTCTCTCTCTCTCTCTCTCTCTCTCTCTCTCTCTCTCTCTCTCTCTCTCTCTCTCTCTCTCTCGCTCATTCTCACTCATCCTCTAGCTTTATGTGCTCCCTGTCTCTCTCAGGTCAGATATTCATTTTCACGCTATTGTGTTTTGATGAGTTCGTTTGATGTGATGTGTTTTTATAAGAGATCTATTCCCGCCCAAACGCCGTTGTTTTGCGTGCGTTGGGAGAGGGGTGACTCCGTTATTTTTGTACCCTCGACTCTATAGTGATGCAGATTATTGTGATGTGGATCTGTGAATTAGAATCAATACAAATGCATCTCTATCTCATTCAAGATATTATTATTGTGGTCGTGGATGTGTTGTTCACGAGAGACTAGCCGTCAGGGATTTTGACAAGCTTAACTCGAGAGTAATTGCGGTATCCGTTTAATGCTGTTGGGCAGCGTTTATGATAGTAATGATATGTTTATAATGGCATTGGGTACTTTTGGTAAAGACAGCCTTAAGGTAGTAACGGGGAGTCTAATTGAATCAGTGGAATAAAAATACAAGTTGAAAATATAGAAAGGACATGTGTGTATATGTGTTGTTTTTTTTTTTTTTTGTGTGTGTGTGTGCATCAGAATAAAAATTCGATTGTCGTTTTGGCTTTGCCTTAGTCAAATGAATAAAAAAAATAAATAGATAGATAAAAAGTTCACACGAGTGGGTCTACAACGCTTACTTGAACACTGTAAAGAATCGAGAACTTTTTCCTTTCCTCTTCTCTCTCTCTTCTCTCTCTCTCTCTCTCTCTCTCTCTCTCTCTCTCTCTCTCTCTCTCTCTCTCTCTCTCTCTCTCTCTTCACGCACACGCAGACACAGACACAAACATGCATGTACACCCCTCTCTCTCTCTCACACACACACACACACACACACGCACACGCACATACAGACACAAACATGCATGTCACACACACACACACACACCACACACACACACACACACACACACACACACACACACACACACACACACAAAACATACGTACACACACACACACAAACATACATGCACAAACACACAAACATACATGTACACAGCCACACACACACACACAAACATACATGTACACCCCCCACCCACCCACACACATGTTCAGAAAGCCCTGTCAGAACAAAGACATTGGCTCCGTGGCCCACTTGCTTGCCGAAGTGTGGTTGTCAACTCACGAAAGCTACATGGAGACGTTACTGTCAGATAAAACTTTATTGAATCGTGGACATTCTTTGTATTGGTATTTTGTTGTTTCTAGATGGTGTAACAGTTGGGTATATATATCATTATGTAGTACTGAGCCAGAATAAGACTCGGGACTTCAAGTGACGTAGTTGCAGACGCTCTTGCACAAAGCCCAAGGGGGATGTTCAGCAACGTGGGTTTCTGCAACATCTAACACGTAGGCAGAGCAAAGCATCACGTGACCCGTAACCTTTATTCGGTTAACATATTAATTAAAGTTGATATGAGAGTTTGTGTTACACCTCGCACATCACACGGCAAAATAAAGGCGACATTTTACATCAGCAAGTGGCAAATACGACCTCTTGTTATCGACGCCATGTAGATGTTCAGTAGAGTGTGTGTAACAGGCAGTTTGGTGCTTTGTGTGGGTGGCGCATACACATACAGGGTGTAGCGGGTGACATCGCAGCAGCGCACCATCTATGGCGTGACACCGGTGATAAATAACACGCAGGTCATGCGTCGATTGTTGCAAGATCATCCACGACCTGCAGACCTTTTGCATGACGAAAATGACATGAGCGTTGGGAGAGGATCGTCATGAAGGGGATGGAGCAGCGATGTGGAATGTGGAATATGGTAATGGAATGTCCGATGGTTGGATTGGTCGCAATAAAGGTGTTGTTCAACCAGGTTGTGAAGCTATCTATATATCCATATTGTGATTGAAGTGAAGCGGAATTGTGAAATTAGTCTGAAGGCTTTCTAATAACAAGAATAATTGTGGGAGCATTATGGTGCTGAATGACGTTCACTAGATTGAGTGACGTAAATCTGACGCCATGATGTACACCGGAAAAGCGTGGCTACTGCTAGGCCGTTTCCGACCCCGGGGCAGTGTACTTGGCTCAAGTGTAAGGATAAGTGCTTGGAAAACATTTTTTCGTGCCGTTAATGCTTGCACATTTGCTCAAATACGGGTAAATGCCCCACGAAATCACTGATTTCTAATGATAATAATAATAAGGAAAAAATCTGTGTGAATTACAGTGGGGAACCACCTCGTTAATACGATCCCTCCTATTAATCCCCTCTTTAGCAAGTGTATCGATGACGTCATTCGATCAGCTGAGAGTACGGTGGCAGACAGACAGGCAGGGATTCTGTGGAGGGCAGGCGTGGGGATGGAGGATGGGGGTAGGGTTCCTGGGCCGGCGTTGGGAGGGGGAGGGTCGGTAGTGGTGATGCGAGTCGCGACTGACGACGAGTCAGTTACCCTCGCGGTTCCGTGGTGAGAGGGTGTGTATGTACGGCCGTCGTCGTGGCTGGACGCAACTGTGTTCCGCCAGTGGATTAACGTCTCGATGCGGTGATGTGGTGAATTGATGAGTGGTCTTGTGTTCTCAGCGAAGGGAGTGAGCAGGTGGTGTTATTTGTGGCACTTCAGCGGCGTTCTAATTAACCGCATATCTTGTTATTGAACGATACAAGAGTAGATGTGTGGAGTTGCCATGTAACTTTGGGCAGCGGGGGTTTGAGACAGACTGGCTTGGGGGTTTTCGAAACGGCAAAGATAGTGCCTTATTTTATCAAACTGCCGAAAACTTAGTGTACGTACCATATATTGTTTATTTATTTCCTAACGAAAAGACATTCATTCAGTAATAACCATCACTTACCAAGGAAAAGGAAAAGCTTTAGTAGAGTGTTATTTTGACAAGGCTTCGTATAACACAATGCATCAATTTAAACCTCTTGGTTCAAACTACAGCTGAGGATCTTTGCAACGGACTCTCTTTTGTGTGTATGCGTTAAATGTGTTGGAAATTGAACCCAAGTGAGTGCAACTGAAAGGCAACAGTTATATAAAGAAAAGAATATAAGAAAATACATGCACAGCCCTTCCACCCACACTGCGGTAAGTACCCAGTCAAGGAGTGCGTTTAAGTCCTAAACTTATTTGACTTTCGCATACCAGAGCTGTGACTAATTATAGTTGCTCATTTTAATTGTATATTTTTTAATCGACTGTTTTGTCATATTCACAATGACGTATGAATTGCTTTGTTTTGTTTTAAAAATGGGTTGCATAGTTTTCTTTTACGTTTCATTAGCTTAATAGCGCCAGTTAAATGATAAAGCACATTCTTAAGTGATCCTGCTGTATTGTTCTTTTACAGTTAGTGGAACGAGAGAGAGAGAGAGAGAGAGAGAGAGAGAGAGAGAGAGAGAGAGAGAGAGAGAGAGAGAGAGAGAGAGAGAGAGAGAGAGAGAGAGAGAGAGAATGCGGGTGAGCCTAGTACAGAAAGATGGGGGGAGGGTAACGAATAACGGGACAGAAAGGGAGGCGGAGGAGGAGGAGAATTCTGAGCAGATCTCACTTCCCTGATTCCCTCCTCCCCCTCCCAACCCCCATCCACCAGCCTCCTTTCAGCGGGTTCCTGTGAGAGGGAGTCCCATGGGGAATGCGTTCAGATGTAGGAACTAAGGCGAGGAGGCCGTAGAAATGTCAGTTCAAATACGCTAGGTAGGCAGGCAGGTGTGTGTTTTTCTTTATGCCTTCCGTCCCGAGTATGTATGACCGTAGGCCTAAACGGGACATTAGCCTTGGGGATTTTGGTTGGCGAATTCAGACCTGATGGTTTGGTGGGTCTTTTCGAGCACACAGAAGCAGAAGGGTGGGTGTCCGTAGCGTATTGTAATCCAAAATATAAAGTAAAAGAGAATCTCTCCCTTCAAAGTTTGATCACCCAGTGTACATCAGAAAATCCAACTTCTTAATGAAGTCCGTTCGAGAAGGCCAAAAGTACTGTGCTCCTTTTGAACGAAACAAACCCATAGTAGATATCAAGATTAGTCTTTGTAATTGGCCAGGAAGCGAAATTCGTGTGTATGTCTTTCTGGCTTGTCGGACCGTGTGAACTGCAGCAGCTTGTGTAGGCCTGTTGGTTGTCTAGAGGGGATTTGTAGTACTTTATGAAAAGCTGTTATTTTTATTCATGATGATTGATATGCAGATGGTGTTCATATTTGCAGTTTAGCTTAGAATTTGGGTTTTAAGTTAGTGTAGTTTTCGTACGTGCAGTGACGAGTTTGATATTATATTGACATCTCTCGTAATTGACATTATCTCTCTCGTTCCAGGTCATTCATTACCCCAGTCACCCCTTTAAGAAATACCCAGTTATGTAAAAATACGAACCTACCTTTATAGGACGAGCAAAAACATTGACGAGACATGGAGAAAAACTATGAATTGAGAAAAACTATACCTTGTCAAGACCACACCTTGCTACGTAACGAAAAAGTGACCTTCGTTGAATATAATAAAAAAGTTTCTCCCCTACTTAACCGTCTTATACTTGCTGTGTCTTCTCCCTCCTCCCACAACCCGCACTGTTGATATCCGTTCATTATAAGTTCATTTTGGTTTATGTTGGCCTAAGTTGGATCAAATTGGGCCGTAACGGATGAGCGCTGCTGAGAATTTGGCCGCCACTAATTTCTCACAATCAGGCGCTTGAGATTTAGGGCTGTTCTCGTTGTCTGAGCCTTTTATTTCATATCTCTCTCTCTCTCTCTCTCTCTCTCTCTCTCTCTCTCTCTCTCTCTCTCTCTCTCTCTTCTCTCTCTCTCTCTCTCTCTCTCTCCCTCCCTCTCCTCCCTCTCCTCCCTCCCTCCCTCCCTCCCTCTCCCTCTCCCTCTCCTCCCTCTCCCTCTCCCTCACCCTCCTTGTCCTTCTCCCTCCCTTTCCCTCCCTCCTCCCGTCTCCCTTTCCCCGACCCCTTCCTTTTTCTCATTAATTCGATCCTACACAGGCGCGTACGCCCAAGAACACCCTTCTACCTCCCCCCTTCTCTCTCTGTCTCTGCTCTACCCGCATTCCGTCATTTTTCACTTTCCTCAGCCTTTGTGCCCAGTCAGCGGGCCTCCAAAACAAGGGTAGGCCTATTTTCGGCATCGCACGTCGCCTCGGCATTATCGTAACGAATTTAGCGCGGATTGGCCTAGCAAATGGAATAAAGAGGCAAGTGGATATATATGTATTTTTTTATTCAAGTTAACTTAAGGGAGGGCGAAGGTAGGGGGGGGGGTAGGAGGAGGGCGAAGCGGATGTGGAGTTTATGTAATGGACTTTTTTTTTTTCTTTTTCTTTTTTAAGTTGTGTTCTTGACGTGTATTGATTATTATGTCTTGGAATATCCGCAGTACCTCATTATTAATGTAGAATTAATTATCATAGATTATGCCTTGTGAGGGATCGTGTAGGCTGCCTATTTTCTGTCCTTTTTTTAGAGGGGTTTGTTTTATCATACTTTTTTTATTTAATGCGATCAGTTTTCAAGTTTTCTTATAACGAATCCTTGGAATATACGCGAGGTGAGCCGTTTCTTGCTACCGTGTCTTGACATTGGTCTTTTTTCATTTTAGGATTGTTGTTTGATCAAGTCCAAGATTCGTGTCTTACGTTTTTTCCACTCTCCTGTCGGTTACTGTTCAGGCCTGTACCTTATAATTTAGGCCTATTCGTATGTTGTATAGATATGAATAGGTAGGCATATAGGCAGATAGGTAGGTTTGGTAATTATCGAGATATAACTTATGGTGATGTTTCATTGTCATTCTCTCTTCTCCTCTCTCTCTCTCTCTCTCTCTCTCTCTCTCTCTCTCTCTCTCTCTCTCTCTCTCTCTTCTCTCTCTCCTCTCTCTCTCTCTCTCTCTCTCTCTCTCTCTCTCTCTCTCTCTCTCCCCCTCTCTTCCCTCTCTCCCTCTCTCTCTCTCTCTCCTCCCCTCTCCCTCTCCTTTCTCTCCTCTTTCCTATGCCTTTGTTTCTTCCTCTCTTTATTATTCAATCGAGTAATCTGTCTCCCATTTAGCTCTGTATTTTCTGAAAAAAAAAAGTAAGTGAAGGCGTAATTAATTAG
>NW_020868573.1:340772-350772 GCF_003789085.1 Penaeus vannamei
AGTAGCAAAGGAACAGGAGAGGCAGCAGGGAGCAATACTAACCACCACCAGAAGAGGGAGAAAGGGAGACAGACGGAGAAGGAAGGAGGAAAGGAAAGAGGGGGAGAAAGTTTAGAAAAAAGGGAGAGAGAGAGAGAAGGAAAGATAGAGAGGGGAAGGAATGTATAAAAATTAGGTTGAGGAAAGGAAAGTGGGAAAGAAAGGAGGGGAAAGGAAAGAGAGAGAGAGAGAAACTGACCGACTTCTCTCATTCACCAATCATCTGCATATCTGTCGTTAATTATCAACGCGTGTGTCTGATGCACCATGCAAGCCACGCATGACCTCGACTCGTACACAGGGAGCATGACGCGAATGGCAGTCCTTATAAATAGCCGGCCCTTAATCGCCAGGGCATCACTCTTGTCAAGATGCAGCCACATCCACCACGCTCCTTTGCGCTGTTCCGGGATCTTTGTTTGCCGTGCATGCTAAATGAGGCCTCCCTGTAAACACATTTGGTTGACGGGATGGGCTGGGAGTTATGTTCAGGTATGTCTATGCATGAGTGAGTATATTTTATGTATTTGTGTTATGTTACTGTTATACATGCAAGTAGCTTGCAAGTGTGTGAGTGAGTGAGATAGGGTGTGTGTGTGTGTGTGTGAGAGAGAGAGAGAGAGAGAGAGAGAGAGAGAGAGAGAGAGGGGGGGGGGGTGAGAGAGGGAATGAGAATGAGAGCATAGATTACACAAACAACTTCCAGCCATTAGGTAACTCTTTAGCAATCCATCACCCAGATCTTAGTAAACTAGACGTGGTAAAAAGAATATTAGGAGCTCGGCGCAACCACCAAGAGAGCGGAATCCAACCGCAGATATTTCCTCACCGGGTCCGGCGAGGGTTGAACGTCCAAGCGAAACCTGCGGCGTCCGCGCCATGCATACTGGGACAAAGATAACGGGGTTGAGAGCACCGGAAAAGGTTACAGCTGTACCCTGGGAGTCCTCTCATAAGGAACTATTTTAGAAAGTGCCGGGGTGTGTATGTGCTGGGGATGTAAAAAAGCTTCAAAAATGAAGTTGATTACAGTTACAAATGTATATATAGACATTACACATACATACACGTTGTGTGTGTGTGTGCATAATTACTTATTGTGTTATGTTGTATTGTTTTTATTTATATTTATATGCACGTACCAAAACATCTAAATAAAGTAAATTTATAAACAAATATACCGTAGAACTAATAAGGAAAGATTCGCATAAATGAAACGTGGCGGAACATATAAACTTTTGATGCAAACACTGCTTACGTGTTACAATATCGTGAATGCGCTATTTTTTTAGGCCTAAGCTATATATGTCATCTCATGAGGAAGAGGGGGGCGTGGGCCGTGGGCCGTGGCTGCCCCGACGTCACCCACACAATAAGAGTCAGGTTTAGGTGTGAAAATAATGAGGTGAAGTTGAAATCAGGTCAGTAATTTTTTCAGGAAGGACCAATGCGGAACAGCTGGACAGGAATGAAATCAAAGGAAAGGAACCGAAACTGGCTAATAACATTTTTTTTATTCAATTATCGTTAGTGTTTGTTTTTACTATAATATGGTTGTTCCTGGTGATTATTACTATGGCTATAATTGTCTTGATTAGTGGTCTGATTTTTTCCAAAGTAGCTCAGATGGCCCTAGCTGAAATTCTTGTTATTTTTGTCTACCTCTTTGATGTTGCTGTAGTATTATCAACATTATTTCTATTATCGCAGAGTATCATGATTTTTTTAAATATTAAAAATATAAACAAGAATATTCTCATTAGGACTGGTAATAGGTAATAAGTTATTATGAATTTATCATAATTTACTAATGAGCATCACTTGCTCCAGGCTTAAGATGTAGAGAGAAAATAACCAAAGCACTTTTGCTACCCGACAACAGCAGCAACTAACACAAAAAACAAGAATGGTCAGCGATTGCATGCATCTACGCGCAATCGCCAAGTATTCTTGTTTTTATTCCTTGTCCTTCCTTGCCATTCTTCGATTTTAACTTCCTATTGTTTGCTTTGGGTGTTGTTTACTTCCCCAAAATCGAGTGCGTTATCCTCTTGGATGAATTGCCATCATAGGCTGATCACCATGATAATCATATTCACAATTCATAATCATTGCCTTTGATGTCCAGTGGCTGCACGTGACGGAAGAAATAAAGACAAAACATGTATAATATGCCTTCTGTGCAGCGACGGGATGGTCCGCAATCCCTTGCTTTGTGTTGAAAGTGACCCGAATGTAAGATATGCCATTTTCTCCCCCCACAGAGCGCCGAGTGTCACAATCCTGGCGCCTTCTTATAGTGGTCGATTGGCAGGTGAGTCCGCGTGTGTTTTCTATGGCTACGTGGTTAGACATGTGGGCTATTTGCATCTCGGTCTATGTCTGCCTATGTAGGTTTTCCTCCTTTTCCATAGATATGTATTTGTAGGGTCTGTAAATATATGCAACTAAATAAGAAGAACAGAAAGAGACGGAATCTGTATAGAGAGAAGGGAGACCACGCTTGCCTCCGCCTCAGCCGCCTTGCGAGCTTGCAACATCTAGTGTTTGTGTATTAATAGACGAAGCTTGACGTATTCAGAAGCATTGTGCAAAGCCGGGCTCGAAAGGGCACTCGCACAGCCTCGCGGGATGGCAAGACCTAGGCAGTCTTGCTTCTCGTAAACGTATGGATAAGGGCCCTACATGAGATTGTGTGGGTATATATATATATATATATATATATATATATATATATATATATATATGTATATATACATATATATTATATGGATATATATATACATATATATGGGTATATATATATATATATATATATATATAGGGCTCGGTCCTGTTGTATTTATCTGCTTATGACTCCCTTCACCCCTTCCTTATCTTCTCTCCATCACCACCGTCCCCCTCCCAATCCCTCCCTTCCCTCCTCCAACTTCTTTCTCATCTCTTTTTCTCCTCGACCCACCGTCTCCTGTCTTTCTCTTCCGTCCCTCTGTGTGTCTGTCATGTCCTTCCCCCGTCCCTCCTCTCCTCCCTATTCACTGCTCTCTATTTCCATTTCTCCAATCCTTTCCTCTTTCTCCCATCCCCGTTCTCTCCACTCCCGTCCAGACCCTACCCTCTCTGCCCCACGTACCTCCCTCCTTTCCCCGTCCCTCTCCATCCCTCCCTCCCTCCCTCTCTCCCTCTCTCTCTCCCTCCTCTCTCCCTCCCCCTTTTAAGACGCAGGGGCTCATTAGGGATAACAGGGAGATGCTTATTTGCATGTTGCACTCAAATAGCTCGTTGTGGACAGCGTTTTCCCTTTATTATTATTATTATTATTATTATTATTATTATTATTATTATCATCATTATGATTATCATGATCCTCATTTACATTTGCACCATTATTGTAATCATCGTTATAGGTTGCAGCCAGTGTGTTTCCGTAGGACTTTCGATCCAGAAGGTCAAACGCAATTAAACCAAGAAATCGAGGAAACAAAACGTGATAAATCGAAGGCGACCGAGGCGATTGCAGCACCACGAGGTTAGAAATCCGATATGGTCGCTTTGCTCTTCCGACAAGATACACATTCATGCTCTTGGATGTTGCTTAAGGGGATAAAAAAAACTCAGGTTGTTACCAAGCGGCGTTTGGAAAGGATGTTGGATACGTTGGGAGAGAGAGGGAGAGAGAAGGATATGAGATGGAATACGAGAAGCAGAGGGAGAGATGACGGTACTGGTGTTCTGCAAGGCTGCGTTCCGTCGCTGGACTTCTGACTCACGCATTTTTCGGCATCGCGTCATGCCGCGCGGAGTCCGCGCGCTGGATCACTGGGAAATGTAGTATACAAAAAAGGAAAAAGGTAGAATAATTGGGATAAAGAAAAAGAATGATGGCTGAGGAAGGAGGAAGAAAGTGATGGGGCGAAGGAAGCAGGACTGTTAACCAACATCGTAGCTAATACACGCCATTAATTATTGGCATTTGGTCGCACAATCCCAAAATAGACAGCATGTCTGCGAGAGGCACGCGTAGAAAACGGGAACTGCCGGGTTCAGTCGGACTCGGTGCCTGGAAGCTGCGAATGATTCAGTGGCTCCGGGTATCCGTGATCTATCTTGGGAACCAGTGACACGGGCCTATTAAGTGAAATCAGAGAACCACCTTATTATTAATCGAGAATTTAAATGCTTTTTTACATAGCCAAAGAGGAACCTGTGATTCAGATGTATGTCCGGCTTGAGGAGAACTTTTCAGACGCTCTTAGAATTTAGCGATGATTCAGTCGATCCCAAGACCCTCGCGATGGATGATGCTTCGGTGACTCACCTGGACTGGCGCTCGGGGACCTGCAAGGCGCCGTGTTCAAAGCCACAGATCGAAACGAGTGAAATCGTCTGTGTGCGCGTGTTCATATTCTTGCTTCTGTAGTATATGATTATATTATGTACTTATGTATGCGTATATGATTGTATATGAAGAGGTATTCGTGCCTCCATCGTTTTTCTATGTTTTGGGAAGTAAGAAGTCCCAGTTTCCGCGAATTGCTGGAGCCTAGTTTCACAACACTTTCTTCTCCGCCGGATGTTATGCACGTGGAGATGCTGACGTCAGCGATGAGTCATCGTTTTCCATGCTCTACCTGAGTGAGGGAGTGGAATAGCCTCCGAGACTCAGCACTTTCTGCCCCTCCCTCTTTCTCCCCATTGCCTGTGGTCATTTACAACAGGTAGTAGGATCGGGATAACCTTCGTCCAGGTAGGGGGTAGGGGCCATAGGGTACGAGAGATGGAGGGAGGGAGAAGGGAGGAGAGTTATGAGAGAGGGCGAGGGGAGGCCGACGGGGGAAAGGGGGGGAGGGAGGAGGGGAAGGGGGCGGCGAAGGAGAGGAGATAAGGGCGGAGGGGCGAGGGCGGAGGACTGTAGAGTACCCCGAGGCACGAGGTTCTCCTGGACAACAGGTTGGAAAAGAGGACAGGTGGCAGGGCGCGTTGGCCAAGCCTTGTAGACACATTGTATTTTGATGGAGATGCTTTTATTTATTTTTTTTTTTTTCACCTTCATAATCGTGGAGGTTTTGTTGATTATGTATAGGATATGGATTTTTATTTGTTTACGAATTTCTTTAAATTATGTGGGCGTGTCTATTTTTGTAGGCTTGTGCTTCAGTGTGTACGTATATAATTCTCTCTCTCTCTCTCTCTCTCTCTCTCTCTCTCTCTCTCTCTCTCTCTCTCTCTCTCTCTCTCTCTCTCTCTCTCTCTCTCTCTCTCTCTCATATATATATATATATATATATATATATATATGTATATATATTTGTGTGTGTGTGTGTGTGTGTGTGTGTGTGTGTGTGTGTGTGTGTGTGTGTGTGTGTGTGTGTGTGTGTGTGTGTGTGTGTGTGCATTTTACACACATGTATATACATATATGTATTTATATATACATACATACATATATACATACATATACACTTACATACATACATACATGCATGATATATATACACGCACAAACGCACGCGCGCACACACACACACACACACACACACACACACACACACACACACACACACACACACACACACACACACACACACACATTGTACATACATAAAAAGCAGACCTTGAGGATTGATTCCGGAGCCCCGCGTCGAAACCACAACCTGGCGATAAGGTCTGATGCGGTTAACGAGCGACCGTTCTCGTATTTTATCTCGTATTTTATCGTATTTGTTATTTTATTTATTTTATCTCGTATTTTAGATTTATGTTTAAAAAAATAGGACGTGCGTGCGCGTGTTTGCTTATGTTGCGCGTTTCATTTTAATGATCTGTACTTCCCCTTTATTTTAAATCCCGGAATTCTTTACCACAGAAAATAATCTGAAAGATCTTCTAAATAAAGTTTTTTGCGCGCGAGATAGAGGAAGAATGATAATGAAATTGGTAAGAGTAATGATGGCAAAAATAATGTAAATGATGATAATGATAATGGCAATAGTGAGGATGATGATAATAGTAATGATGAAGGTGATTATGATGATGCCTCTGATAAACATAATAAAAGCAGTGATAATAAATATGTTGACTGATTATTATAACGGCAATGATGAGAATGATAGTGATAATGAAAATAATGATGATAATGGCAGTGATCACAATTATGGTAAAGACAATGACAGCGATGATGATCATATTAGTGGTGCTACTAATGGCAATTGCAGTGATGTTAATGGTAATGATGATTATAATGAGAGATGAGTAGTAGTAATGGTGATGGCAATGATAATGATAATGACTGATTATAGTATCGGTGATATTCGTAGGAAATGCAGTTAAGTTAATAGAAATTGCAGTTATGATAATGATATCGATAACGATGATAGTGAAAATGACGAAGTTGACAAATTCTTTCCTTGTGTGAATTTGACAAACACACACTTATGCGGAACCACAAGTTCAAACTGTTGTACTTCCGGCATGACTGGTCCTTCCGCATGCCGTGGCGACCACAATTGTGATTGTTTTTGTACTTGTTCGTTCTACTTTTGTTTTTCTCTGTTGCTTATTACTTCCTCGCGCGTTCATTTCGTTTCGTCTTTTCCTCTTGTTTTCTCCCTCCCTTACGTTCCCCTTTCCTTCCCCCCCCTCCCTCTCTCTCTTTCTCTCCCCATCTCTCTCTCTTTCTCTTCCCCATCTCCATCCTCCCTCCCTCCTCTCTCCCTTCCCCCCTCCCTCCCTCTCCCTTCTCCCCCCCTTCCCTCCCTCTCCCTTCTCCCCCTCCCTTCCACCCCCTTCCCTTCCCCCTCCCTCCCTCCCCTCCCTTCCCTCCCTCTCCCTCCACCCCTTCCCTCCCTTTCCTTCCACCCCTTCCACCTTCCTTCCACCCCTTCCCTCCTCTCCCTTCCAACCCTTCCCTCCCCCTCCCTTCCAGCCCTCTCCCTCCCTCTCCCTTCCACCCCTTCCCTCCCTCTCCCTTCTCTCCCTCCCCGCCTCTCCATCCCAACTTTCTCCCTGACTCACAACCACTCAAGACGGCCACGTTACTCGCATGCCTCTTCCTTCTTCCTCTTAACTGTGCCGGCCTCGTGGTGTTCCCGGCGGTCAGTGTATTGCAAGCATTTCCTCAACCTGTGCTGCTTGACTGGCCTTCCTCCTTTAGACTTTCTCCTTGGCACGTTCGCTGTCGTTTTTTTTTTTTCTTTCTTTCTTTCCTTTTCTTTTTATGTTTTTTTGTATATCTTCCTGCGTGTTATCGTGTATATTTTTTATTGTTTTTTTTATGTATTTTTTTTTCTTTTGTGTATGTATGTGTGCGGTTGGTTGGCTTCTTGGTTTTGTTTTTGTTTTGTATATGGACTCCTCGCAGTCTTCATCTTTCCCTCCTGCCTTCCCACACTACTCTCCTCACGATGTTTTATATGCGCGTATCCCCCTTCTTTTGTTTGTTTTTTATTGAATTAGTAGAATCGCATCTTTGACATAATTTTCGCTTTCATATTGTTCATCTGTCTCCTCCCCCACTTCCTCTCTCCTTCATCCACATCTTTTTCCTCCTCTCCATTTCCCCCCACTTTCTCTCCACCTTTTTTTCTCTTCCCTAAGCTTCACCACCTTCTCTTCCAGCTATTTGGCTCGTCCATGTCCTCTTCCTTCTTTTGCTTCCTTTTCATCTTGTCCTCGTTTTCTTCCTCCCTTTCTTTAGCCTCTTCCTGCTTTCCCTCCACCTTATCTTCATCTCGCTTCTATTTTCCTCTCCTGCTTCCATTTTTTATTTCGCTCATTCTCTCCTTTTACCCCCTCTTCTCTCTTCCACACTCTCTTCCTCCCCCCACTCTCCCGCTCTCTCTTCCTCCTCAATAAACTTGTGAAAGTCAAAAAAAGTCCCTCATACCCTCGCTTTACCACTCTGTCTTTCTCTTCCTTTCTCTCCCTCTTAAATCTCTCCTTCCCCTCTCTTGCCCACTCTCTGTTCCTCCCTCCCCTCACTCTCCCGCTCTCTCTTCCTCCCTCCCCTCACTCTCCCGCTCTCTCTTCCTCCCTCCCCTCATTCTCCCGCTGTCTCTTCCTCACTCCCCTCACTCTCCCGCTCTCTCTTCCTTCCTCACACCCTCTCTTTACCACTCTGTCTTTCTCTCCCTCTTAAACCTCTCCCTCCCCTCACCCCGAGCTCCCGACGGAGGGAGACCGGTGGTGTTCCTGACGTTAATCTGTCTACAGCAGAATTATCATCGTGAGGGAGGCGATGCGGGGGGGGGGGGGGGGTTCCAGCTGGGGCTATTATTGCCCTCGCGTGATTTATAAAGGCTGTGCGTTTGCTCACTTAATTATTTGGTGTTTATGGTCTCTTGTTGTGGTCGTTGGTAATATGATATTCAGTAGTTACCTGCTTAAAAAAATATATGGTGTGTATTCGTATGTGTTTATATCGGTGAACAACAAAAGAAAGGGGGAGGGAGGGAGTGGAAAGAAGGATTTTTTTTTCCATTTTATTTGTGAAAAGGCTGGTCCCTCTTGTTGATGTGTTGTTCCCATTCGCCTAATCTATTTCCTATTTTTCTCCTTCCATCCACATTTTACTATTGCTTCCCCTTCTCCTTTTTTTTTTAATTCGTAGTTTTGTGTGGGCGTTGTAGTGACTAGCAAGTATAACTGGCGAAGCATATTATCGCTGAGAACGTTTTAGCGAAATGAATCGCATTCTGGCTATTGCATGCTGTCATGGTACCGTTGGAAAGAGAGTACACCCACTTGCCGGGGTTTCTCTCTCTCTTTCTCTCCCTCTCTCTCTCCCTCCCTCCCTCTCTCTCTCTCTCTCTCTCTCTCTCTCTCTCTCTCTCTCTCTCTCTCTCTCTCTCTCTCTCTCTCTCTCTCTCTCCCTCTCTCCCTCTCTCTCTCTCTCTCTCTCTCTCTCTCTCTCTCTCTCTCTCTCTCTCTCTCTCTCTCTCTCTCTCTCTCTCTCTCTCTCTCTCTCTCTCTCTCTCTCTCTCTCTCTCTCTCTCTCTCTCTCTCTCTCTCTCTCTCTCTCTCTCTCTCTCTCTCTCTCTCTCTCTCTCTCTCTCTCTCTCTCTCTCTCTCTCTCTCTCTCTCCTCTCCTCTCCTCTCCTCTCTTCTCCTCTCCTCTCCTCTCCTCCCTCTCCCTCTCCCCTCCCCCCCTTTTAACGAATGGTGGGTCTATTTTCCGGAGGAGGCGCGCGAAGAAAAGATGGATAGAGTGGACGGGATAGATAGAATTGTGGGGGAGGAATATTTTGTTAAGATGAGACTGGGAACCGAGGAGTATGGAAGCATGGGAAGCAAAGGAGGGGGATGAGAAAGGAAGGTCGATAAAGAGAAATGGACGAATGAGGTTAGAGGAGTAGTCGCCGAAGGAGATTGAAAGAGGAGAAGAAGAGGGGAAGAGATACACCCGAGAGCCGACAAGAGGACAGAGATTTCCTGAATGACGAGGCGGGGCCTGTGAGGAATCTAGGACTCGAGGCGGCCGAGACGGAGGGCTATTCGGGACCTTCGAAGGGGCTCGGGAGGAACTAAGGAGGATTCCGAGTGACCCGAAAAAGGCCTTGAAGGGACTTTAGAAGGAATCCATCAGGACGCCCGAAGAGGCTCCCGGAGACTAGGCAAGATCTAGGAGGAAAAAGAAGGAAAAAAGAAGAGCCTTGAGGGACTGGGCTTAAGGGGGAGGGGTAGGCGGGGTAGGAGGGAGGACAAAAAATTCCAAAGTGGTTTAGAAAGGCGGGAAAGGAGCGAATTGCGCACGCGAAAGGAAAAAAAAAAAAAAAAAAACGCCCATGGGAACCCGGTAACAGCCGAAAAAAGCAGTCACGCGAAAAGGAGCCCGGCCAGTGCGTTATGCGGTCGTGTTGACGGTGTCGGCGGTGAATGTTGCAATCCGTGTCGCCATGGAGGTCTAGCTTGCAACGTGTCCCCCAGGGTGTTGCCACTTATTTTTGCGTTTTACATTTTTGCC
>NW_020868573.1:353272-383272 GCF_003789085.1 Penaeus vannamei
CCCATCCCATCTTCCCCTTCTGTGCTCTACTACGCCTTCCCCGTCACCGATGAGGATGAAACAAGCTCAAAAGATTCGGTGTAATTTCGCGGATGAGCCCCAAACCCGGCTGCGGGGGAGGCGAGTTGTCAGTAAGGCCAGCGTTGTTCGATAGTTAACGGAGTCTGAGGACCAAGGTGGAGGGAAGGGAGAGGAAGTTGGTGAGTGGGGTGGGAGGGTTAGGCTTTAATGTGTATGGTGCTCAGGGGATGGAAAATGGAGAAGAGGAGGGAGAGAGTAGGGATGGGAGAAGGGAGAGAAAGGGGAGAGAGTAGGGATGGAGGTGGACGGGGGAGTGTGTATGTTTGTGTGTATATACATACATACATACATATATATATATATATATATATATATATATATATATATATATATATATATATTAAGAGGAAGGGAGAGAGTAGGGATGGTAGGGATGGTGAGAGTATGGTAAAGAGGAAGGGAGAGAGTAGGGATGGCGTAGGGATGGTGAGAAAGAGGAAGGGAGAGAGTAGGGATGGTGAGAAAGAGGGAGGGAGAGAGTAGGGATGGTGAGAAAGAGGAAGGGAGAGAGTAGAGATGGTGAGAAAGAGGAAGGGAGAGAGTAGGGATGGAGAGAAAGAGGAAGGGAGAGAGTAGGGAAAGGAAGAGAAAGAAATGTGTGGATTGGAGAGAGAGAAAGAGAGAGATGAATCAAAGGTACAATCATTACCGCGAATGCGATGATGGAGCCTCGACTTCGGATAAAGATGTCTTATTTTTTTATTAACCATAACAACGCCTACACTTCAGGTAAAGTTTGCAAAGATATTACTAGTATTACAATTCTGTATAAATTTTTTACGCCATGATGTACATGTAATCATTGATTTACCAACTATCAGCGCCGAAATCATGGCTTTAGCGTCGCATTCGTATCACTTACGGTAACGGTTGTAACACTGATTTGAATGTCTATATATGTATGTGAATGCATGTTTACAAGAACGCGCGCGTGTGCCTTTGAGAGTGAGTGAGTCGGTCCACGCGCGTGTGAGAAAGATAAATACATAGTAACATTTACGCTGACGTCTTCACAGTTGCTCTCACTCGCGTTTATTCCGATGCAGATGAGGAACGTGTGAGGGAATGTGAGGACTGGATTAATGCGCCTGTTATCTCTATACGAGTCTTGTCTCCTCCTTCCGATATTCTTTACGCGGAGTGTGGCCTCAGGGGTGTACACGTGCCTCGCCTTTTCCTTCTTTTCTTTATTATCCTTTCTTTCTCTCTCTTTTTCTGTTTGTAGTTGATATATATATATATATATATATATATATATATATATATATATATATATATATATATATATATATATATAGGGTGTGTGTGTGTGAGGTGAAGTTTCATTTGATTATTATCTCCTCGCCTCTCCGTCTCTCCTCTCTTCCTTCTCTCCCCTTATCCTGTCCCCCCAGTTCCACCCCTCCCCTCCTCTCGTTCCCGCTCATTTTCCTTTTCTTTATAATTTGCTCGTACCCGAAGCCTTACATCCACGTCAAGAGGCGACTACTCGAAATACGTACAAAACCCCTTACACAACAACCTCCGTTTCCTTCCGTCTCACCCCCTTCCCGTCTTCGCCCATCCCCCCTCTCTCCTCCCTTCCTTCGCCCCCTTCTCCCTCCCTCTCTCCTCCCCTTCCCTCTCCCTTCCCTCCTTCCTCTCCCTTCCTCCCTTCCTTTCTCCTTCCCCTCCTCTCCCCCTCCCTCCTTCTCTCCCCTCCCCCCTTCCCCTCCTTCCTCTCCTCTCCCTCTTCCCCTCTCCCTCTCCGTACTTTGCGCCCTCCCTCCTCCCCATCCTCCACCGTCCCTCCCCCGTCCACCTCCTTCGTCATATCCTGCGAGTCCTCTCTTGGTTCCTTTGGTGAAGACTGCCTTGGTATTTTTAAATCCTAAACCAACATGGAAGAGTCTATTAGCCTTGCTGATTGAACAGACCGAAGCTGGCACCGCTATTGGGTGATAGTCAACACGGAACAACATCGCTCGCTTCCCGTTTTCAATAACAGTCGAGGTGCCCCCAGGGACTCCGAAGCTCCAAGGCCTCGAACGCTAAACATGCCGGTTGTTTGCAACGTTTTTTGCAATTCGTCGCGGAGACTCTGCAATGAAAGAGGCCATTCGCTGCGGGACACCTTCTTGGATGCCTTGGTTGTCTGACGAAGGTGACAAGCCGGCTCAATCCGCTCGCATGAATCGAAAAAGGCGGTTGAATAAGGACCCGAGCGTGGCCTTTGAAGGGAGTGAGTGGCTTGGGCAGGTGGGGAGGGGGGGGGGGGGCACTAAGATCCTGATACCTTGGACGCCGTGAAGTTCTTATCGAGATTGTGAGTATAAACACGTGACCTTACTTGTGCCTGCTGCCGTTCGGTGTGCACTTGTTTCGGCTGCCCAAACGGAGCGTGTTTGTAAATATAGTTCGTCCGTCGGATCGGCATATCTTGTATTCTCTTTTTAACTACCTTTTATGTCTCTCTCTCTCTCTCTCTCTCTCTCTCTCTCTCTCTCTCTCTCTCTCTCTCTCTCTCTCTCTCTCTCTCTCTCTCTCTCTCTCTCTCTCTCTCTCTCTCTCTCTCTCTCTCTCTCTCTCTCTCTCTCTCTCTCTCCCTTCTCTCCCTTTCCCATTCTCCGGGACCGAATGCTGCGAAGGAAACTCGCCTTGGTTTATGCCTTGAGGAACGAGAGCAAGAGAAGTGAGAGGAGGAGGATAAGGGTAAACCGTCACCGAGAGTTACGAGGTGTACCCAAAACTCAAGTAAATACACACATGCACGCACACACATACACACACACACACACACACTTTTTAAGCGTGTGTGGCAAAGACATTGGACACCACGAAGCAAGTCCCTCTGGGTGAGGAGGGGGAGGCTAAGTGAAAAAAGAGTGAGAGGGAGAGAGAAAGATGAAAAGAAAGTATAGGGGAAAGGGAGGGAAAAATAAGGGATGAAACAGTGAGAGAGAAAAAGTAAGGTAAGACGGGGGGAAGGTAGAGTGGGGGAAGAAAGGGAGGGGAAAGGAAGAAATAGGGAGTAAGACAAGAGCAGGAGGATAGAGGAGAGGGAGGGAAGAAAGAGAGAGGGGGGAGAAGGGAAGGAGGAAAAGTAAGGGAAGGAACGGCGGACGGAAGAGTAAGGGAGGATAGGGAGAGAGAAAGGTGAGGGAAGAAGGGGGTAAGGAGTCAGAGTTAAGCGCAGCCCCTTTTCCCAATATAATTTCTTCCACGGGGCATTTTATCATGGTGGATTTGATACTTGCATTTCCCTGTGAGGTTCGGATGAGAGGTTTCGCGGCGTGCATGTCCGCGATTTGAATTTGCGTCCACGTCACAAGCGCACATGGAGGCGCGGATCCGCTTACACGCGGAGTGCGCAGTCGGTTGCGGTCGAGTGTTTGGTGGCCTAAAAAAGCTTATCGCGAGAAGGAAGAGGTTCCTCCTCAACAAGGAAGAGGCGCTGGGGTTCCTCGTGTAAGAACAGAAAGTTGAGATCAAGTTCTTGTAGACGTTTCCTTGTTTATCACTTTTTTTTCTTCTTTTCTTTGTCTTTTTTTTGTTTTTTTTTTTTTTTTTTGTCTTAGAATGTTTGTTTAGTTTTTTCGATGATGTTAAGTGCTTAAAAGGACTATGTGCTCTTTTTTTCATTCCCTTTAATCTCTGGGAGACGGTTGAGGTGGGAGGCACTGTAGAGGGTGGTAGGGAGGGAGAGAGGGGGAGGGAGGGAGGGAGTGAAGTCCGGGAGTGGGGGGGAAGGGGGATACCAGGGGTGTCTTAGAGGCTGAGGAAAGGGAGGGGATTTAATTGGCTTAAGTGAGGGGGTTGTAGATGCTGTAGATGGTTCTTTATTTTGCTTTTTGGATTGTAGCGTTGGTTTTAATTTTTCTTTTTCTTGAGTTTTGTACATTTTGTTTGTGTATGTAATACCAATATGTTATTTGTGTTATGTCTATTTATTTTTATATATTGTGATTATTGTTGTTTATAATCTATTTTATTGATAATGGATATTTTATTAAGCATTATTTACAATATATTTTATTCCTTATCTTTATTTATAATTTACACACAACACACACACACACACACACACACACACACACACACACACACACACAACACATATATATATATATATATATATATATAATATATATATATATATATATATATATATATGTATGTATGTATGTATATATTGCCACCAAAACTTATTAATTCCATCATTTTCTGCACGGTGGTAGCAAGACTTACCATTAGAGAACATGTGTGAGTAAGAAATATTTGACCTTTTTTTGCGGAGGGACATTTAAAAGGGTAAAGGGGGAAGGGAGGTGAATGGGGGAGGAGGAGAGGGGAAGGGGGTTGGGGAGAAGAGGGAAGGGATCATTCCCTCTCCCGCGTGTAAGTTCTAGAAAGTACTCAGATTGTTGAGGATAGTCTTGAACTTGGAGTCGCTGCGTTCCCAAGGTGCTTTTAAGACGCTGAGAGAGAGAGAGAGAGAGAGAGAGAGAGAGAGAGAGAGAAGACAAACAAAAAAGGGGAATGGAGGAAGAATAAAACAAAGAGAGAGAGGAAAAAAAGAGAAGATGCTAAATATGGTATAAGAGAAAAATGGAGAAAACAGGAGAAAACCCAGACAGACAGACAGACAGACAGACTAGTAGACACAGAAAGCGAGTGTGGGAACATTCCTGGCGTTCACAAAGTACCGGGGTCGCGTTACCGGTGCTCTTATTCACTCGTTTACGGCGGGGAGCGACGGCGGCGCAGACCTTCGGGTCGAGGAGGGAGATTCTCGCTCTTCTTCCTCCTCTCTCTCTTTCTCTTTTTCTCTTCTCTTTCTCCCCCCCACCTCTCTCTCTCTCTCTCTCTCTCTCTCTCTCTCTCTCTTCTCTCTCTCTTCTCTCTCTCTCTCTCTCTCTCTCTCTCTCTCTCTCTCATATATATATATATATATATATATATATATATATATATATATATATATATATTATATATATAACATACAATGTATGGATATATATTTATTTTTTATTGTTTATCATATGTGTGGAAATATGCATTTGCATGTATGATATATATATATATATATATATATATATATATATATATATATATATTATATATATTTATTTATATATGTAAATATATACATATATTTTTTTATTGATTGATTGATTGTATATATTTATATATAACAATATATTTATAATATATATATTAATATATATATAATATATATATACATATATTCATATATATGTATGTATTTATGTGTAAAATACATAAATATAAGTATACATATGTATATATAGATTGATAAATGTATGTCTGTATATATATATATATATATATATATATATATATATATATATATATATATATAATATATATATATATATAATCTGTCCTTGAAAAGGAGAGCGGGAAAGAGGAAAGCGGAGAGTGATGAAGAGGCCCAGTACATTTCTGTCGTCACTCTGTGCAAAGTTTCGGAAATGAAACCAACTGTGAGGCTGTGTGGGACATCAGTGACCATGTTGCTCTCTTTGTTGCTACCCTCCTCCTCTCTCCCCCACATACACAGACACGCGTATTTATATATATATAATCTCACTTCCTTACTTCATTACTAATCATATACTTCTTATTCTCACTTTCTCTCTCTTTCGCACTCACACACAAACCCATATGCTTCCTATTATCTCCCTCCCCCCTTCTCCACTCTGCCTTTCCTCCCTTTAAATTCCTTCACCCCCCCCCTCCCTTCGGGTCTCGCAGCGGTCAGGTCGTGTGTCGTCGCCCGGTGTCAGCCAGGTACTCAATCCCGCCGGGGCAACGAGAAAGCCCCGTATTGATCGAGGCTCGAACGGCCGACTCGGGGCTTTAACAAGACAGGCGTGTTGACATGTGGTGGGCCCGGGTGACTTCCACGCTGCAGAAAGGTGGGTGGTGGGGGTGGGGTGTTTTTTTCTTGTGGGGGTGGTGGGGTGGAAGGGGGCGAGTCTGGGTGATGGGGTTAGGGAGGTATGGGTATCCTAAGGGTGTAGGGTGAGGTATGGGTATATCAAAGGGAAGGGGAGAGGTGTGGGTATTCTAAGGAGAGGGGAATGTATGGGTATTCTAAGGAAAGGGGAGGTAGGGTATTCTAAGGAGAGGGGGAGGTATGGTTATACTAAGGGAAGGAGGAGTATGGTATACTAAGGAGAGAGGGAGGTGTAGGTACTCCAGGGTCAGGGGAGGTATGGGTACTCCAGGGGCAGGGGGTATGGGTATTGTGATGACCGATTGGGGGGGGGGGGGACTCGGGCCTTCATGGGGGAGGCTGAGGATGAGGGAGAGGGACGTATGGGCGTTTATGGGAACTCGTCTCGATCCGTGAGTTCGAGGATTGTAGGGGAGAGGAAGTGGGGTATGTGTATATGTGTATGTTTATGTGTGTCCGTGTCATGTGTAGTGTGGTGTGTAGCCTATTTAGGGAGTGGAGGGATGGGGAAGGGTCAAGAGGGGGGGTTCAAGAGGCTACAGGATGGTTCATTTGTCTCAATCTGTGAGAGGAAGCCCCCGGGAGCTGAGGGGAAGGGGTGAGAGGGGGTGAGACTCTACTGTGTCTCCTTATGTTATCGGTCTCTTCGAATTTTTTTCTGCTTCGTGCGCACTTTCTTCTCTTTTTTAGTATTCACATTTATCCTCATTTGCTGTTTTTCCTTTGTATTTTCCGTTCCCCCTCTTAAGTCCTTCGTGTTCGCACCATTTCTCTTAGTTCTCGCGTTCTTTCCTTTCCCCTCCCTGTTTATTGTCTTCCCCCTTCCCCCTCGTCTCCCGTCCTTTGCTCGTCTTCATTTATGTTCCTTCCCGGCCCTTCTAACCTTTATATTTATCCTAATAGTTATCAGGCCGTTTATCTCGATCAAATCCCGCGCTGGCTTTTATGCTTACAAATGTCAGTAAAAATGTCATTGGTCGTATATATTAAGGTCGAATGTTGCCGAAGTAGCATTATGGATGTGATAAGGTCGTAAACCCTGTGCACGAGGCCGGCCCAGCGGGAGCTCTCGCGCTCGCGTCCATCAATGCGCGTTTATGTATTTGCATGATGCTTGTGCCAGCGCGTGTGCTTGCATGTACCCGCGCGCACATAGCTAGACACGGGTATAAGAATTGACAGACGCTCCCGAATGCACACATGCAGACACAAGCGCGCACACACGCATACCCACACAATAAAGTAATATATATATATGAATAATTATAAGAGAAATAGAAACAGAAACACAAAAGTAAGCAAACATGTTCAAGACACCAAATAAGATTTCTAAAGTAAAACAACTTGTGTCACTTTTAAAAGTAGCTGACATTATGGCAATAACTGGCGGTGACGTGACAGAGCAAGCGAGATTAAGCCTTATGCACATTTTTTCTCGAATGGACGAAGACTGAGAGGTGGGGGAAAGCCTTGTTTGATGACGTCATCGTCGGTTTCCTTTCTTTTTTTTGTTTGTTTGTGTTTGTTTTGTTGGATTTGTGATGCCGTCATTCTTGTATCTTTTTATAAAACCTTTTCTCAGTTTATTTTCTCTATATTAATTTTCTTGCAATTGTTCTTATTATTTGTTCGTTTATTTTTCTTCTTCCCCTGCCTGTGTTTTGTCTCTTTTGAAATGCCAATTTTCTTTCTTCTCCGCCTCATCTCCCTTACTCCCTCCTGTTGGTATTATCGTCTCATTTTTATTGTCTTTTCTATCCATCCTTTTTACTCTCCCATATCCTACTGCTCCTTTTCCTCTTTTGTGGTCCCTGTTTTCCCCCTTTGTAATAGGAGAGGAGGGCGAGAAGGTAAATGACAACTGGCAAATGAAACATAATATCTATTTGTAGAAGAAAAGAAGATACACATACAAAAATAAACATGGGGAGAGGAAGCAAACGAAATTAGGCCTAAATTAAAATGGGTTAAAAGTAAAGATTATCATTCAACTTACATTTCTTTTCTGCGATTAGCAAGGTCAAGGCCAAAGGGGCGAGGTCACGCCAGGTCACACTGACCGGGCAAACCGTCCATGGAAGGGAAATAAACGGGAGAAATAAGAAATAAGAGGGAAGGGAAGGAAAAACAGAGCGTGGAAGGTTACTATAATGAAAGATACGAATAAAAAGGAAGAGGAGGAATAGGGATACAAATAGAAGGGCCAGGCACAGGTGAATGTTGTTGCAGGATGAAATAGAAATGTTAAGAGAAAAGAAATATGAAGGGAAGGGTCGAGAGAGAAGGAAACAAAATAGGGGAAAGGAGAGAGAGAGAGAGAGAGAGAGAGAGAGAGAGAGAGAGAGAGAGAGAGAGAGAGAGAGAGAGAGAATGGAAGAGCATAAAAAGAGACCACAAGAACGAGGTCAAGTGAAGTAGCAGTTCCCTCAAGAGGCAAGACTGCGGTCAGACAGCAACATATTAACCCTTTGAGAAGGAGACGTAACTGCCATCTTCTGTTGCCCTTCTTTAGCTCATTTCTTTCATTCTTTTCCTCTCTGTGTCTCTCTGCGCGACTTTCTGCTTTTCCCTCAGTTTTTCTCCATTTTCATTTCTCTTGTCCCTTAGCCTACTTTGCTCTATTTTCCCCTCTTCCATTCGCAATATTTATTACTCTTCCCATATTTCGGTAACTACCTGAACTTTCCCTTATTGTTTTATGATTCATCTTCCAATTACGGTGATTATTTTGGATATCGTGGGATTTTTCTTTCAATTTTCTTTTGTTCTCAATTTTTTTTCTGAAAGTTTTCACATATTCCCGTTCATAGAAGTTCCGATTCCTTCACAAGCTTTTTTTCAGGTGTGCTTTCACGACACAAGCCTTTTATTCGAAACGGAATGGAAGAAAACGGAAACTAAAACTCTCCTCATTATACCAGGGTTATGAAAACGAGTTTTATGTTCATATCATTGCCTTTGTACTGTGACAAATCGAATGGCGTTTGCAATGTGTCAAATCGAAATTATGGCTCACGAATGAAGCTTCAAAATATTACATAACGAATTTATTTAAACGGATTTAACTGATTTAATTATTCCAAAACGGGGAGATAAACTCAGGAGTTATATCAGGGTTGTGGAACTGTGTTAGCTTATGGGCCCTATCCCTTGTCGTAGTGTCTATTAGAATCGTAAAGGATATATTATAGCCGTAACGTTTATTAGGGTCGTAGCGCATTTCAGGGCCGAAACCCATATATATCAGGGTTGTGTAGATGTCAGCGCTGACGTCATAAAAATGAACAAACAAAAAATAAACAAAACAATGAGACCCGTCACCATATCGCGAATTGGATCCTGCCCACGACCCGATAGAGACGCGAAATTGCATACATTTATATTTTGGGTTCTGTTTGTGCGACTTCCGCTCGCCGCTGACCTTTGGGCGTCGGACGGAACAAAGGGCGAAGGGCGCTCTCGCTTCCGGTCAGGTAGAGCGACAGGCTGCGCTGCATTTGTCGCCACTGCTTTCGACTCTGGGTCAGCGGAGGAACCTATTGGGTGTTCCCTTCCTAATTTCCTAATTTCCTAATTTCTAGAAACCTTTCCCCCATTTTTTCGTCGTGTCCCACACATTTTTCCCTTACCCCTTTTCCCTACTTCAAATGTTTCCCCTCCCACTGCCCTTACCCCGTGCCCCTTCCCCTCTCCTCCTTACTCCTTCCCCTTCCCCTTCCTCCTCCCTCCCTCCCCCCCCCGGCGATAAAAAAATATACCTTGCCAAAACAGAGAAAAAGAGGAAACCCAACAAAAATAAACAAAGGGGGTTTAATTTTATCATGTAAATCACTTCGACCGCAGCATGAGTGTGTGATTAACATAACCAGCTGACGGATCTGTCAGCGCACAGACAATTTAGTTTAATTGCCTCTGGAATGCCGCAGCAATGAAAAAGAAGTAAATTAATCTGATAAATCCCGATTACAACGTCCCTTTTAAAAGAGCGCACATCGAAGAGGCGCTCCCGAAGATGCACTCAAGTTTTGCTCCCCGCCACCTCGAGCGACTCCGAGACGAGAACAAGAAAGAGAACGAGAAGAGAACGAGAACCGAAGAACAAAAGCCCAGGAGCCAGAACAGCGTCTCGCAAGGGGCTGGCATTGAAACGATTGACAAGACCTAATTGACTGCCGCTCCCTCAACCTTTTGCCCGCTGAGCTGCTGCGACACACTACCCCTGGCACTACTGGCACGCTGGCACTGGCATTGGCATTGTGACAGTGGCTCTGGTTCTCCATCATCGCTTGGCTCTGGGAGAGTGCGTTCGTGTGTCTGGGGGAGGCGGGGAGGGGGTTGTGTGTGTGTGTGTGTGTGTTGTATGTATGTATGTATGTATGTATGTATGTATGTATGCGCGCATGTACGCATTTGCTCGTGATCATGCAACGTGGTTTGTGTGTGGACGGACTTGATTTAGCGGGGACGTCGAGGAGGAAAACGGAGAAAGGCACACGAGCTTATGCATGTTTTCTCACGTTGCTTTCTTTTCTTTCGCTTCCGTTATCGCCTTTGCATTTTAATTTGTTTATCCTGCGCCACCGATTTTATTCATGTGTACGTTCTGTCTTGGCCTTTCTGATTTTTTTTTTTCAGACTGACTCTCTCTCTCTCTCTCTCTCTCTCTCTCTCTCTCGCTCTCTCTCTCTCTCTCTCTCTCTCTCTCGCTCTCTCGCTCTCTCTCTCTCTCTCTCTCTCTCTCTCTCTCTCTCTTCTCTCTCTCTCTCTCTCTCTCTCTCTCTCTCTCTCTCTCTCTCTCTCTCTCTCTCTCTCTCCTCTCTCTCTCTCTCTCTCTCGCTTTCGCTCTTCTCTCTCTCTCTCTCGTCTCTCTCTCTCTCTCTCTCTCTCTCTCTCTCTCTCTCTCTCTCTCTCTCTCTCTCTCTCTCTCTCTCTCTCTTCTCTCTCTCTCTCTTCTCTCCCTCTCTCTCTCTCTCTCCTCTCTCTCCTCTCTCTCTCCCTCTCCCTCTCTCTCTCCCTCTCCCTCTCTCCTCTCTTCTTTCTCTCTCTCCCTCTTCCTCTCCCTCCCTCCCTCCCTTTCTCATTCTCTTTCTCTTTTCATTTCCTCCCTTCCCCTCCTCCTCCCTCTTTCTCTCTCTATCTCTGTCTCTCTACCTCCCCCATCTCTCCGTTTCCCTTCCCCACCTCTCTCTATCTCCCCTTCCTCTTTCTGTCTCCCTCCCCTCCTCTTTCTTTCCCACCCTCTCCCTCTCCCTCTGTCGTCTCTTCCACGGTACCTGTTTACAGACAGCGTCTCAGGTGGAAAGGAAAACAAATGTTCTTGATTCGATTTCTATGACCACGTGTCTGTTGTTTGTACTGAAAAGACAAGAAATGAGAGGTGGTGAACAATATGTTGTGGTCGTATTTATTCATTATTTTTTTCTTTTTTCTTGGTTGTTCCCCTTTCTTTCCGTTCTTAGCACCGTGTTCATTTGTCTTTCGCTGAACGGTGTAATATATTTTTGTGTTTCTTCTCTTCATCTGTCTTCGCCTTTTTCTTTTCTTTTCTTTTTTTCATTTGTTGTTGTTCACATTTGATGTGGATACACAGTCGATTTTTAAAGATGAGATTTTTCAAGGGTGTTTCCTCCGGGGAAAGCTATTGGATTGTTATCAACTATTATGGCAGGTATCATTATATTTATCATCACTTTCATCACCATTGTTGTCGCTATCTTTGCCTTTTTTGCCATTATCGCCATGATTTGTCACCGTCATTATCATCATCATCATCATCGGGGCCACCATCTGTCATTATCGTCGTCGTCATTACTGACACAGCAGTCACGCTTCTTGACAGTTGTTATTGTCGTTTTTAATTTGGTTTTCGTCTTTCCTGACGTCTTCATATTCACTGTCTTCACCACCATCATCATTATCATCGTCCTCCTCATCACCGTCGCCATCATATCATCACCATCACCATCATTAACATCATCGGCGCGACTACCTTCATCAATCATCACTTCCATAGCTGTCACAATAACCCTATGTTTATGCCCTAGCTTCCCTGAAGTACACAAAAAGAGAGGGGCGGGATAAGCTGGGGGAGGGGGAGGGGGAGGTAAGACATCCGAGGGCACACAGTACGAGTGTCCGGAGAAAGAGGGTCAGATTTTTTGTTTATTCGGATTTTTTCCCTTTTTTTTGGGGGGGAGGGGAGGGCGTATGAGGGAGATGTTGAACTACAGAGGACATGACAGGGCATCTTTGAACGCTGCTGCTGAGTCTTGATGTATTTTTTTTATATACTCGTTTTTTTTCTCATTTTCGCTCTTTTTAAATTTTTGTTGTGGTGGGTTTCCATATTTTTTCTTCCAATTTTTCAATGCCATTTGTGTTTCCATCATTATTTGTATCTATTTGGGGCGTTTGATTGGAGGCAGACATACAGAAAATGGGGGATTGAAGGAGGAGAGACACAGAGAGGAGAGAGAGAAGAGAGAGAGAGAGAGAGAGAGAGAGAGAGAGAGAGAGAGAGAGAGAGAGAGAGAGCGAGAGCAGGAAAGAAATGCAAAATAGGGAGACAAACCAAGACCCTTAGTGCAAAGACGTTTGACCTCCTTACCATCCAAACATGACCTGACTTGACCTCCAAATGGCACTGTAAAGGAGAAGGAGGCGCACTCACCGAGCTCTCATCCCCGCGAAGACTTTAATAGTCGTGGGAGATGCCAAGGCAGCTGGCTCGGATACGGAGAGAGAGAGAGAGAGAGAGAGAGAGAGAGGAGAGAGAGAGAGAGAGAGAGAGAGAGAGAGAGAGAGAGAGGGGGGGAGACCTAGCGAGCGACCGCGAGATAGACAAAGTGTGTGTGTGTGTGTGTGTGTGTGTGTGTGTGTGTGATTTTTCTGGTCGTTGGGAATTTTGACGCCTTCGCTGGGTGGGTGATACGTAGAGGAGGCAAATATTATTTTCTTTATTTATATCTTGACTCATCTTTGACCTCGACTTTCTTCGCCTGTCCATCTCTTCCATCGTTACCCTAGCCTATTTGATTGCATTTGGGTATATTCTTCTTTATCTCATTAAATTTATCAGTCTATATCTTCTCTTGATATGTCTGTCAATGTATCTACATCTATCTCTACTTCTATTTATTTATCCAACTCCCACTCCAATTCCCTCCCTCCTTTCCTCTTTCCTTCTTCCTTACTCCCTGTTTTTCTTTCCTTACACCGCATTGTCCTTCACTTAAATAAAACATTGAATACAAGATAAGGTGCCCCAGTGTGGGAAGGACCGGTGTGGTCGGGGTAGGGTAGGCTGGCAAGGGGGTTCGGTGGCATGGGATTCGCAGGGTGTGATCCGTGGGTTGCCTGGCGGTCGTCCCTGCAATTATCATTTTCTTCCGCATCATGTCATTTATTATCGTCGGGATCAATATGTAGTTCTGCGTTCGTTTGTCTCTTAGGATTTTTTCCTCTTTGTGTCACGGGCTGTGAGTTTTATCAAATGCTTATTTTGCTCTTCGTTCCGTGGTACTTCCGTCGTTTCTGGAGCGTGCATTATGGGCCTTGTCGGCTCTCCGCTTGTAACACGTACTCTTTCGTAGGAAAAATACAATTATTCTCTTCTGCCGAAAAGGGCCGACAAAAAGGCTTTGTGACGGCCTAGTGGTGAAACATATCCTGCGGTGACATCCTTTGTCTACGATTCTACGAGGTTGTTTGTCGTGGCTGCCGGCTGTATGATGATTGAGGTAATCCCGTCCAAATGCGATTCCTGGTCTATGAGGACTTCTCATTATTCATGGGGCTTTGGGACTTTCCAAAGGGGTGGTAGGAGGGGCTTATTTACAGATATATATGTCGGTTTGTTTTGGCGGCCATTCCTCCTCGCGGGATGATTTGCATGACCATCATGAAGAGTGGTGTCACGGCCATTGATGCTCTCAGCTGGACGGTGGTTCTCGTAGCTCGGCTTTGAGCTGCCAGCCGTACGATGATTCACGCAGCGTCCTTCTCCCTGCCAGATGTGCAATAACTCGCCTGTTGATGCGCCACTTGTCTCACTTGATCTTCGTCGCATGATTGATTTTAAACACATGGTGGCGACTTGATTTCGTTTGCTATTTAAAGGTGCATTAATGAGACATTAGAGTTGACGACACCGTGTTGATTGACGGGAGAGTGACATCTTGCGTGTTATCGTATTCCCGCCGCCTCGCTGTTGAAGAGGCGTCTGATTGCTGTTGAAATTTCTTGTTCCTGTCTCGGTATTCATGGTCATGTTTATACGAAAGTTCTTAATATGCTTAGCAAGTAAACGTGATTTGTTGATGATGATTGACGGACGCTATTATGTCTGGCAATTACTTTCTCTCCTCTCTTCGCTCTCTCTCTCTCTCTCTCTCTCTCTCTCTCTCTCTCTCTCTCTCTCTCTCTCTCTCTCTCTCTCTCCTCTCTCTCTCTCTCTCTCTCTCTCCCTCTCTCTCTCTTTCCTCTCCCTTCCCTCTCCCTCTCCCTCTCCCTTCTCCTCTCTCTCCATACTATATGTCTCCATTGTCAAGCAAAATAAGTGCATAAGTTGCAACAGTAAACAGATCCTTTTGGCATTTCACGTATACTGGTATCCCTGAGAAAGATGATTTTGTTAATTTCGCAAGCTTTCCTTGCTGAGGATTCTGAAACATATTTTATTTGAGAGAAACTTGGAGAAAAAAAGCTTGATTTCGCTCAGAGTCAGATAAAGTATGTAGACTTACCTTTCCAATTTTAAGAATGAAGGAACACACACTCTCTCTCTCTCTCTCTCTCTTCCTCTCTCTCTCTCTCTCTCTCTCTCTCTCTCTCTCTCTCTCTCTCTCTCTCTCTCTCTTTCTCTCTCTCTCTCTCTCTCTCTCTCTCTCTCCTCTCTCTCTCTCTCCTCTCTCTCTCTCTCTCTCTCTCTCTCTCTCTCTCCCTCCCTCCCTCCCTCCCTCTCTCCCTCCCTCCCTCCCTCCTCACTCTCTCACTCTCCCTCACTCTCTTCTTCTCTTCACTCGCATCTCCACTCATCGCACTCTCACTCACCTCTCACTCTCACTCTTTCTTCCCAACATTTTGTCCCATATGACCTGTTGAGCATTCTGGCAGGTTTCTGTATACTCCAAAAATCAGGACATGGGATATTTGGAACGAATAGTACAGATTGCATGTATGTTATTTAGCCCTGAATCAGCCATTACTGATGTCTTACTTTTTCCCCGCAGTGTTGGTGATGTCATGAGCGGAGTCCACGTGCTACCGACGGCATCGTAGCGGCGTGGGCGGCATGTGGGCGGCGGGCGCGGTGTGGGCGGTGGCGCTGGGTGTGGTGTTAACGCCCACCGTTGCTAGCCTCGGCGGGCCCAACGTGTGTACTAAACAGGAGACGTAAGTATTAGGATTTGGTTATGCATTTATTTTTATTTTTTGTATGTAAATATTATTATTTTTGTTGTTATCGTATGGTTTATGTATGTATGGGCGTGTGGTTGCATTTTGTGTTTTGTGTGCGGTCTGTTTGTCAGAGGGGAGCGGGGAAGGGGAGGGAGAGAGAAGAGGAGAGAGAGAGAGAGAGAGAGAGAGAGAGAGAGAGAGAGAGAGAGAGAGAGAGAGAGAGAGAGAGAGAGAGAGAGAGTATATCAGAAACAGTCTCTACTTTCGTGTGACAATTCAGTATTTTGAATGTCGAAACGCATTTGTCTTTTACCTCGCGGCAGATCCTTCCTTCTTCTATCCTTCCTTCGCCCGTCATTCTCCACTTCCTCCTGCCATTTCGTCTTTTATCCCATCCTGTTTTCACCGCGTGCGTTTTGGCCTTTGTCGCCGCCAATTTACGCCGCCACTAGAACGCGTACGAGATTGTCTTTTGTTTTGAAAAGTTGTGAATGGAACGCGGTCTGCGGCGATGCGCTCATGGGTCCTGTTTTCATTGTTGGCGACTGAGCTCGTGTTTTGTCATGAAGTGTAGCAGCGTTTTTTTGTGTGTGTGGTGTGTGTGTGTGTGCGTGTGCGTGCGTGTGTGTGTGTGTGTGTGTGTGTGTGTGTGTGTGTGTGTGTGTGTGTGTGTGTGGTGTGTGTGGTGTGTGTGAGTGTGGCGGGAGTTATGAAATCCTCTATTCGTTTTACCTTTTTTTTTTTCTGAGACTTTCCTTATCTCTTCATTGCTTTTCTTTTCTTTCTTTTTTTATTTCTCTGATCTCGCTCAATCGGTCTCGTTCTATCATTCTTGCTTTTAAGAGATGTTCTCCATCTCTTCTTCCCTTCCTTCGCTGCCAATCCCTTCTGTCTTTATTCTTTGCTCTCTCTCTCTCTCTCTCTCTCTCTCTCTCTCTCTCTCTCTCTCTCTCTCTCTCTCTCTCTCTCTCTCTCTCTCCCTCTCTCTCTCTCTCTCTCTCTCTCTCCTCTCTCTCTCTCTCTCTCTCTCTCTCTCTTCTCTCTCTCTCTCTCTCTCTCTCTCTCTCCTCTCTCTCCTCCTCCTCTCCTCTCTCTCTCTCTCTCTCTCTCTCTCTCTCTCTCTCTCTCTCTCTCCTCTCTCTCTCTCTCTCTCTCTCTCTCTCTCTCTCTCTCTCTCTCTCTCTCCCTCTCCCTTCCTCTCCCTCTCCCTTCCTCTCCCTCTCCCCCTCCCTCTCTCCCCTCCCTCCTCCCCCTCTCCCCTTCTCCCTCTCCCTTCCTCCCTCTCTCCCTTCCTCCCTCTCTCCCTCTCCCTCTCCGTATGTCAACCATGGATGTATTAGTTAAGGCTTAGTGTAACAACGATGTAGGGAGGAGTAGGGGAGGGACGGGGGAAGGGGGTGGGAGAAAAGGAAGAGGAAGAGGCAATTTGTCAGCCAAGTTAATCGGTAGCTCGCCATCTCTCTTTTTTGTTGCGTTTTTTTTACGCGATCAGTCTTGTACTTTTGTCCATTTCTTCATCTCTCTCTTTCTCCCGCCCTCCCACCCCTCCTCTCTCTGTCTCTCTCTCTCTCTCTCTCTCTCTCTCTCTCTCTCTCTCTCTCTCTCTCTCTCTCTCTCTCTCTCTCTCTCTCTCTCTCTCTCTCTCTCTCTCTCTCTCTCTCTCGCTCTCGCTCTCTCTCTCCCTTTCTCCCTTTCTCCCTTTCTCTCTTTCTGTCTTTCTCGCTCTCTCTCGTTCTTCCACTTCATTCTTCATCCCTCTTACTCTCCCTGACTTTCTCTTTTCCTCCTCTCTCTTCTCCACCTCTCCCTGACTCTCACTCTCTGTCTATATGTCTGTCTATTTATCTAGCTAGCTAGCTTTCTCACACACCACCTAGGCTAGTTGTGTTGATATTCCCCAGTTGCCGAAATTCGTTTTCTTTTTCTTTTTCTATTATGTGTCAGTTACTCCCTGTCTTTTACCAATTATTTCTTGTATTGCCAGTTTTATTCAGTTTGTGTATGTAACTACATTTTTTTTAAACATTCCTGCTTTTTCTAAGTCAAACCCGATCATCTATGGAAATAAACATTATTACTAGTAGTAGTAGTTTTGTTATTATTACTATTATTAACATTATTATTGTCGTCGTTAGTATTATTATTACTATTGTTGTTATTTCGCCATTGGTGTTATTAATATTGGTGTTGCTGCTGCTGTTTTTGTTACCCGTATTTGTTACGCTCTCGCGCACACTCTCTCTCTCGCACCGCACGCACACGCGCGCGCGGATATACCCCTCCCCCACTCTCTCACACCGCTTTTTGAGATCGACACGAAAGTAATTGCAAGTGTTTCATGTTGCGAACGACCCCAAACAAAATTTCAAGTAAATATAGTGTCGTAATGTAATGCGTGTGGCATCCTCAATTGCATCATGAAGGCAAGGTCTCGGAAATGTGTGTTTGAAGTCGATTTCCGCCGTCTACAAGATGTTTTCGTGTACATGATATAATCGCATGTTTGTTAATTGGAAAAAATAAAGTTACTGTTACAATGCTACTTTACCATTATTTCTCGACAAGTTATCAGTATCAAATTTGCTTACGTAATCCCTTTTTTTTCTTTTTTAAGTTAACATAAATTGTTCTCATTACAGACTGTTTACATTCATGTCATGCAAGCTGTTTATATATGACCCTTATGCCATTAAAAAAAAAACATACTCTGTTTACGTATTGCTCAATATTCATTACTTATTTTGATTTGTTTGTATCCACATATGCATTGAAACCTTTTGTTCGTGCTCCACTATATTTCGCGTTATTCATTACATTTTCTTCTAATAGCTAAAAATGTCTGCTCATGGTCGTACTTGCATACACACAGACATTCAGTATTTCAGATTTCTCAAAGACTTTGGTCAGGTCTGGTTCGTATCATGAAACGTTTGCTTTGCGAAAATGTGGCGAGATGACGAAGTGGTGCAGCAACTGTTGCAGAAAGTGCAAGACGAGTTGTAAGCAGATCTGAAGACATGTGACACGAGGCGCAACTGGAGACTTCTGGGCGGGGTTGCCATGCGGGAAACGGTCGCTTTTTTTTTTTTTTTTTTTTTTTTTTTTTTTTTTTTTTTTTTGTGTGTGTGTGTGTGTGTGTGTGTGTGTGTGTGTGTGTGTGTGTGTGTGTGTGTGTCTATGTAGGCTGTAAGCTTGCCCTTTGCACTTGCCTACCTGTCCTTATTTCATTTAATATAGGAATTCATCTACCGTTGCGAATACACATGTGCACGCATTCCGTAAATATTTATGGTGACATTATTCGCTATTACACGTACATATATATACACACACATGCACATGCACAGACAGAATTCACGAGCTGGCACGTTTTTAGTCTTTAAGCGAGAACTTAAAGGCTATGGATGCTATATGACCTTAGATGTCTAGTACATTTATCTGAACCATTAACCATTAAAGGCTACGGAATAAAAGTAAAATGAACACAAAACATATAAATGGTCAGTATACGATAAAAATGACTCTTCTATATGCTAGTACTGAAAAACATAGTTTCAAATTGATTATGACTTTGTAGAAAGATTAAACAACAACAATTTTACCAATACGTTCAGATATCCATTATCAGCACGTATTCGTTCTGATAATTCATTCTTCGGTCTTTTCATGTGTGTGTGTGTGTGTGTGTGTGTGTGTGTGTGTGTGTGTGTGTGTGTGTGTGTGTGTGTGTGTGTGTGTGTGTGTGTGAGAGAGAGAGAGAGAGAGAGAGAGAGAGAGAGAGAGAGAGAGAGAGAGAGAGAGAGAGAGAGAGAATATCCTCATAGTTTCCTTTGTAAGTCATGGTCATTATCAGTATGATTATCATTTTGCTAGTTTTTTTTATATCATATTTCTGTTTGATTTCTGGTATGTAAATTCTTGCTAATTTTCATTTTTCTTTCTTCCTGTATTACATTTTCTTCTCTTTGCCCCTCTAAACAATAGGATGGATAAATAAAGAATAAAGAACTGTTTCACTAATGATATATCCTCACCTTGCAGGTACACAAGTTTTGTGAATGTATCCTACACAAAAGCATATAGAGTACGAACTTACACGTACTGCTTCAGCATTCCGCCCAAGTGTTCCAAGTACAAGATTGCGTATAAGACTTCTTTCAAGACACAGGTGCGTATTAGTTCTTGCCACATTCTACGTATGATGTTACAGTATATTTATTATCATTTTTATAACTTTTTACTGCCATACTCTTCTTCTTGGAGGTTAGATTAAGAATCTGTAAAATTATATTTTATATACTACATAGATGTAACAATATGATGTATAGGAAATTGGAGATATAAACAGAGTGACTTCTTCCCCCAAATTTTGCCATCTTTAGTATTAAACAAACAAAGTGAAATTATTGTTTTATCCACAGAGCCAAACCAAAACCCGGACTGTGGATGTGTGTTGTTCGGGCTTCACAAGAGTGCCAGCTGAAGACCGGTGCATACCAATATGTTCCCAAGACTGCATACATGGGGTTTGTGTCAAACCAGATGAGTGCCGTTGCGAAGCAGGCTACTCAGGCCCAAGCTGTAATATAAGTAAGTGTTGGATTGTTAAGTATTGGCTTGATAGATTTAGTGATTTTATAAATGACTTAGAGCTTCTCCCTCTTGAGATTAATGTAAAATGTACTTTTTGGCTTTGTAGAACTTTCAGCAAGAATTTATATAATAATAAAAGAAAGCATAAACAGAGGTGAGATCAGCTTTTAGTACTGATCCCGTTGTTTTTAGTATTGATTAATTGTCTTCTACTTTTATCAAGATTAGGCAACTTCGCTGCAACAAACCTTAAGTAATAATAATGGCCTTTATCTGTTAGGCAACTTGATGGAGTTTGGTATTGACGACACAGTGCATAATGCCCTGGTCCCGTGCTCTGGCCCGCAGTGCTATGTTTGTGAGTAGCACACGTATTCTCCCGGCACCCACCTCAGAGTTGTCTAGGCACCACTGGCACAATGATATGGGCTATGATGTGACATAGTGCCAACAACTTCATCTAATTATCAGACTGTGCTTGAAATAGCTTCAACACAATAAAGAATTGCACTTTCCACTCAGCAAAATACACTAACATTTGTTAATTTACTCCATTAAAGACCAAAAAGTGAAGTTTGCACATATGCACTTCAGAATGCTTAAATCAGAATTATCAAAAAAACAGATAGATTAGGTCTGAGTATTGAAAGTATAATGATAAACCAATGAGTTAAAATTCTAAAGCACAGCAACAAATTAATGTTTGCACAAATAGTCATTAAGAGTCAGCAGTAAATATTTAGCACCTGATAATGGAAGTTGTAAAAACAAAGTTTCCGTGATGGTGACTACTGGCACGGTTACATCAGGTGATGGTATGTAGCTTTCATGGCACTCATTTTATTGGTCACAAGGTGGGTGGCGGAGACAAGACTTGGTGCTAGTTGTAGAGGAGCTTAGTGGAAGGTCTCAGAGACCAGGGTCTTCAGTGGAAATAGTTGCCCTAGGAAATTTCTTTTTATTATTATTATTTTTATTATGGTTTGCTTTCCTAACAGCTTTTCAACAAACATACTGGCTGTACAGTTATGTGAAGGGCCTTCTCTAATGAATTTTAAATATGTAACTATAAAGTAAAAGGTGGTTTGTAGAGCATAAAGTGTAATGCTGTATTAAAGATGAGTTTAACTTTAGTACATATAAAATGTTTAAGATTAGGTCATAGTTTACTGAAAGAAGGGTTGTTTCAACAAAATCCAGCTACTTTTGTATGTGGAAGATATGCAACATGAGCCATTTCATATAACTGTTGTAGTCTGATTCATTTCAAGGTTTACTAAACAATGCAAAGGTTTATAGGTTATCAACATTAATCATTATCTGTGGTGTGTGTTATGAATGTAGTCTTGTGTTCATGTATTATGTGTCCTTTTGTTATGTTGACTCACCCCATCCTAATTTGTTTTCCTTGGCCAACAGAAATGAGGGGTAAGTTTTATTGAAAATAAATTTTGATAGCTATTGGCTGATAATTGCACTTAGCCAGTCAGAGCTTTACTGATGATGGGCCAGCAGTCACATTTTTAAGAGGGTTAAGAATTTTTTTATCATCATATAATCACAGGGATCTCAGAATGGGTTATGACCAGCAAACCTGTCCTCAAGCAGTATGCAGTTCATTGTCTGTTTATGTAATAATTGCAGAAATTAAAGGACTCATAAGGCTCAGCAGCCAATATAGTGCAGGTACTGTATGGAATACATTGTGTCCTATAAAATAAACAAGAATTGATGGATTGTTTATTTATAAAGCTTGCCAACCCATCTCTTACAAGTGTGACTGTCTTTGAATCTTTTGTGTTTTTTGCGTGGCGCTGCATCCAAGTGGCTTTGGTGTAGGTCAAAAATGCGTGGGACCTCCGCCTTTTTCTAACAGTGACTCGTACATGTTATTATGTGCCATTTCAGCACTACCTTTGGTTTATGTCTTAGCTTTTTATCTGTTATTCTGTGAGATGTTGCATCTGGTTTGTGTACTGATATTATTCTTTCTTTACTATTTGGTATATTTATTTGATTTATTTTAATTTCTCTTTAACAGTGTTGAATTCAGCAATAGTGATGTTCAAGTTAATTTATTGCATGTGTAGAGAGTGTCTTTTTCTTTTAAGTAGAAAAGGTTATGAGATGAAAGACATAAAAAAAGAAGATAGATGTCAAGCTTTGCTAACAATGCTGTTATATGAAAACAGGTTTCTCATGCCAATATACTGAGAAAAAAATTTTCATATTGGTTAACTTCAGCTTGCTCTGCTAAGTAGAAACTAGTGGATGTAATTTTCCCAAAAAATATAATGATGATGATAATAGTTTTTTAGAAACATGTTTATCCTGAAGCAAAAGAAATAAAGGATACATGGCCTTGTTTTGCATTTAATTTTCTTATATAAATTCTGTATTTTATGGATGCAAATGATATTTTACTCTAAATTATTATATGATCTTTTCATAATTTGAAAATTTAAATGTTATGGTATGTAAACCAAAAGAAGATAATTGTTAACTCTAAATTTACTATGAATGAATACTTTGTGCTTGTATTATGCTATTTGATGTCTTTTTTTCATATTACTGTTTCATAAATATCATACTTAATTGAAAGTTACACATTTATTTCTTGCAACATTTTTCTAACAAGATTTAAACATGACATATTCAGAATATCCCAGCAAAAGATCTTTTCTACTCTTGAAGGTTAAATGGATTTATGGAGAAGTGTGTGTGTGCTTATACATAAAAGGTTATAGATAACATTAAAGGGAATATTTGATAATTATCTCTCTTAATTTTCTACAGCCTGTCCAGAAGGGAAATGGGGCATGGGATGCATCCATGACTGTCCCTGTTTACACGAGGGGAAATGCGACCCACTGTATGGGAATTGTTCATGTCATGCTGGCTGGATTGGTCCATATTGTGAAGAGAAATGCCAGGATGGGTATTATGGAGTGGTGAGTTGAATATTGTTTTTTATGAACTGTGTATTTATATTGTCATTTATGTCCATATTATTTATTCTTATTTATATTTTTGATAATTATATTCTCGGCTTTGTTATCCTTATTCATTCTCGCATTGATTTTTCTTCATTTTGTTCTATTTTTTTGCTTGATTTTTTTTCTTCTTCTTTTTCTTTTTCTTTCTTTGTGGAATTTTCTGTATTGTGATATATTGTGTCAAATATATATACAATTTCTTTTTTTAGAAGAAAATTATTTTCCTCCCACTGTCAGTTTCTTTCTTTTTTATTTGTTCATACATTTCATTTCTTAATTTATTGTTACTATCAAGTTAATGATTAAGTCTATTTGAAAATAATTGCCTTGCTCTTACCTCGCAGTTAATGTGTATCCCATATGAAACAAAATACCAGAATGGATAACAGATATAGACCCATAAGGAGGTAGGTAGAAAGTGAAATGTAGTAGAACTACTGCTTTATACATGATTAAACACAAAGAGTCTTCCATCAGGATTGCAAAGATCGCTGTCGCTGTCAGAATGGAGGGACTTGTGACCATGTCTCTGGGGCATGCCAGTGCTCCCCAGGCTGGACAGGACCCCTTTGTGAGAAGTCTTGTCCAGAAGGCACACACGGCACTGCCTGCAGTAACAAGTGTGCCTGTCAAAATGGTGGACACTGTGACCCTGTCAATGGGAAGTGTCAGTGTCCTCCTGGTTGGACGGTTAGTAATATTGTTTGTTTTTGTTAATAATTGAATGAGAAAGATGTTGTTTTGCTCTTGTATTTTTCAGTTCATCAATAAATTTTTTGTTTCAGGTTTCTTAAGGTATATATAAATGGCTATATGTATAGTGTATGATTGTATTACTTTCATCTATTAGGGAGATGTGTGTGCCAACCCATGTCCTCAAGGCACCTGGGGACGGAACTGCTCAGAGCTTTGTGATTGCTACAATTCTGCAACATGTGACCACATAACAGGTCGCTGCAAGTGCCCTTCAGGATATGTAGGAAATAAGGTAACAAAGACATGTGATATATGTTTTTATGAACAATGTAAATGTCTTGAAAAAGGTTTTGACCAGTAGATACAGTATTAATGAGAATTACTATCCCCTAATTTTACCAAATATTGAACAGTGTCAAGAGGAATGTCCTTTAGGGACATATGGGGTTAACTGCACAGAATCTTGCAACTGCCGCAATGGGGCCACTTGTTCCCACATCAGTGGAAGGTGTTTCTGCAAGGACGGATGGCTGGGCACCGATTGCTCAATGCCAGCGTGTCCCCCAGATCAGTTTGGAGCAGGATGTTCACAAATTTGTTCCTGTGAAAAACATAACACTGAAAGGTAGGAAATACACATGTTAATGATAACATTCAAATTTTTAAATATTTGCTGAAGATTATGGTATCCCATGATAAATGAGAAAAAAAACAATTGTTTTCATTTTTCTCTGCTAAAGAGAAAAAACTATTTGCATGCTTTATATTGTTCCCTTCCCTATACTGGTGATATCTATGACTGTTGTGCCCTTCTAAAATACTAAGTTGTTCACAGATGTCATCCTTGGACGGGTGAGTGTGAGTGCAAAGCTGGCTGGGCAGGTGAGACATGTAGTCGAGCCTGCCCCTTCTACAAGTATGGAGAGAAGTGCCAAAACAGTTGCAACTGCAAGAATGGGGCTTTTTGTGACCCTGTGGATGGCACTTGCATCTGTGCACCAGGTGAGATCAAGTTAGGTTAACCAGACAGAATAATGAATGAATAGTTCTACATGATTTATAGATAAATGATTTTTAAAGAGATATGGACACTGTACCTGCCAAAATATTTTGATTGTTCAAAGTGCCATGTCCAGATATTAATTTAAATTTCCATAATGTGATAATGTATGGATTCATTTGCAAATATTTTTTGACATTAAATTGTTGGAAAACAGAATTTCCTCTTCAGAAATGTTACGGTACAGTACAGTTTTTAGATCTGTATTATGTAATGATAGAGTTGCAGAGGGTGTTTTTTTTTTCATTTATTTGTATTTTAAACCATTTTCTTAACCAGGGTACCATGGAAAAGATTGCAGTGACCATTGCCCAAAACACAAGTATGGTCAGAATTGTGAACTGGATTGTCGTTGTAAAAATGCTCTTGGCTGCTCCCATGAGAGTGGAAAGTGTATTTGTAGTCCAGGTAATAAAATGTATTGATTTGTAATCTTCTGTCACTACACTCTTTTGTTTTAAGATATCTGTAAATTCACTTCTTATACCAGAAGACTTGAGCTTTGAATAATCTAAGGCAAAAAACATCCAAAGCTTAGTAGATTTAGTATGTTTAACATATATAATATCTTCCATGTTTAAGGTTGGGGTGGCCAGCAGTGTTCCTTAACATGCCCACTAGGTTTCTATGGTGGAAACTGCACTGAAGTGTGTGACTGCCAGAACAATGGTTCTTGCGACCCAGTGACTGGAAAATGCACCTGCGGCCCAGGCCATTTCGGGGACAAGTGCCAAAAGACATGTGATCAGGGCTTCCATGGTATGGCCTGTGTTAATCACTGTGCGTGTGTTGGACCCAATGTTGAAGGCTGTGACCCAGTCACTGGTAGATGCATCTGCAAGCCTAGTTTCCGAGGTTAGTGTTTTTTTCGTCTGTTTGGCTTTTTTGTTTTCTTGCAGTGTTTCTTGTTATAGAATTAGCCTTCTCATGCTATTTAATTTATGGATGTATTTCATAGATAAGGCCAGTGTGTTCCACTTTATACTTCAATCAAAATATATTCCGTTCCTGCCAATATATGAAGCTAATTAGCTAAAAGTGTCAAAAAACAAAAATTACCTTCTCACCCCATCCCCATCCTTTCAGGTGTGAGCTGTGAATCTAGATGTCCCCGTGGAAATTATGGTGAATCTTGCACAAAACGATGCGACTGCAAGAACAATGGGTCCTGCAATTACCAGAACGGAAAATGCATCTGCGAGCGAGGTTGGCATGGTGCCAATTGCAACACTCCCTGTAGGCCTGGCAAATATGGGGTTAACTGCAACCAGAACTGCCCATCTTGTGTGCATGGTCTGTACCTTGTCTTTCTGAACCTTTGGTGAAATTGAAGGATGATTGAAAATGGATTTTTTTTTTTAACTAAGAACATTAAATGTGGCAGTTTTGGTTGATGATTGTTCTTTTTAAATTTCCCAGGTAATGGTACATGTGATGCACAGGAAGGGACTTGTGTTTGTGCAGCAGGATGGCGGGGAGCAAGATGTGATCGAACATGTCCTTCTGGATACTGGGGGTTTGGCTGTAATAGTGAATGCAGATGTCGTAATGGTGCAGAGTGTAACCCAGAAACAGGTACATGTTTTCTTCTTATTCATTTTCTTTCTTCTTCGTCTTTCTTCCATCTTTCCTTCCTTCCATTTTTCTTTTTATTCTTCTTCCCTCCATCATCATCAGTCATCATCAATCTTCAGTCATCATAACCCTCCTCAGCAATTTTTAATCCTATTCTCTTTTGGGTGGTAATACTACCATCTTTGATATATAACTGCAAAAAAGTTATCAACTATTGTTTCATATAAACTAAATGGCACAAATATCTGCTGCAGGAGAGTGTCATTGTCTTCCTGGTTGGAGAGGTGCAGACTGCTCACAACCTTGCCCTCCTGGGACCTTTGGTTACAATTGCCTTCAAGCATGTCATTGTCGAAACCATGCTTCTTGTAGAGGCAATGATGGTTTCTGTGAGTGCAAGCCAGGATGGATGGGACCAGGGTGTACACAGAGTAAGTAAATGTGGCTGTTAGTCCATCATATGATTCTGTAATTGTCTTGTAGCCATGTGTTTATGAATATGTGAGTGCACAGTGCATATGTGTGTCTGTGCAGTAGTATTTATATCACAGAATAAAATCAGATCAGACAAATACTAAATATTACAAATATTTTATTTTTATGTATTCTATTTCAGCTTGTCCAGAAGGTTATTATGGACGACAGTGCCTGAATGTGTGCAATTGCAGCACTGATAATTTCATTTGTCATCCTGTTGAAGGCTGTAAATGTCGTTATGGATTTGAAGGCAAGTGAAGATGTTTTGATTAATGTGAGGTGAATAGAATGAAAATGTTTCCTGTTGTTGTTATTCTCTTCCTGCTCCTACTATATGAGCTTACTAGATAAACAAGAGTTGTGTTATTTAAAGTTGAATTTCTTTGGCCACAGGTGACATGTGTGATATCCCAATTACAAGTCCCATCAAAACAAGTGATGTTCCCTTCCTTCCAACTACACCAAGCGGATCAAATAATGCTGGACTTATTGTTGGCGTCGTGTCAATCATTCTCATCACCATTGTCATTGCAATCATAATTTATTACAGGTAGATAGTAGAAGGTCTACACAGACATGTATTTTCATTTAAAATCCACAGTTCTGGATTTAATTATATGATTTTTTATATTTATTTTCTGTATGTTAAAGATTTAAGGGATTCATGATTTCAACTTTTACGTTATCAGCTCAGAATCATGCATAACAGATAGTATGATGTATTTGTAACAGATTGTATTGGTCATGCAATATTTCCTGGTAGTGGAGCATTCATGCATATCATAATTTGTATTACACAAGTCATATTTTTTCTCTTCTTTCAGACGAAGACTAAAAAGATTAAAAAGAGAACTTGCTGTTGTCCAGTACACAGCTAATCCATCAACAACAGGTAAGAGGTTTAAGAGCAAGATCATTTTCCACATCTTTTGTCTTGTTCTGTCACTATGTCTCTATCAGTGTTCCCTCAAAAGCACTGGATGCATCTCCCCATTGTGGTCAATGTAAATGTTCGTCTGGCTGGTTAAAGCGTGGATACTTTGTATTGTCTGTCCTTGGGTATCAGTGTTGGCTGTGAAGCACATTTTGATGTGCTTTTAATCCTCAGTCCTCAGAATGTTAACTGCAGTAGAAGCTCTTTGTAACATTGTAATATGTAATTAACCTATATTTATTTTGTTATTAACAACTTCAGTTTGACTGGTAACAATGCTATCAAGACCAGTTCTGTTAATGATTTTTCGCCATCTCTAAATGTGTCTAAAGTCTTTAGGTTTAATGATGTCTATATGCCTTTTAAGACTAACATAAACGCAACACTTTAGTGTTCATTTCTTGATCCATAACAAAGAAATGATTTAGTTTCATGTTGATTTATTTCAGCATACTTCATTTAATTTTACATGGCATGAAAACTGATTTTTATGTGTAAAAGTACTTGTACTGGTATTTTCCACAGTCTTTTGCTATTCATCTTTGATGTTTTGTTTACAGTATATGATGATTTATAAGCAATCAGGATTTTATACTTATAATAGGAATAGTATTAGAAGGAACACACAATGTTTTGAAGGGCTTTTACATTAGGATAGATCTCATGATCTTATCAAATGATGTGTTCTGACTATAGAATCACTGCAATGCTTTGTCAATGCAAAGGCAACAGATTAGTGCTGAACTTTATTTGGCTGTTAGATTATGCAAAAATTCTCAGCTAACAAGCTTCATTGCAATGCAACATTTAAAAAATCAGATTCTGCTTATTTTGTAGACTGCAGCTCTATAGTCACAATTAATTCTGACCTTCCATAGTAGATCTATACGGTGACTAAGATTCTGTGTATGTAACAGAAGTAAATACTTCCTGAGAAATTGAAGTCCTACAGTTACTATGTGATTTTTTGGTAAATCTTTAAAAGGTACCAACAAGACCAAAAGCAAAAGATAAGAATAATCAGAACCAAAACAGAATTTAGTCCACTGTTATTGAATATGCCAGGCCCCAACATGCAACATTTATAACCATGGCCTGTACAGCTAGTTAGAAGTGTACTGTAACTTTCTTTCCATCACTCTCTCTCTGTGCACGCTTACACACACTAGAACGCCCCAAGATGATCGAGAGCAAAGAGAGCACTAAGCTTCGTCCTTCTAATAAGCTCTCACAGAAGTCTGGTAAGATAATTTTCAAACACTTTGCATATTTTATGTTTTTAATGTATTAAATTTCTTTCTTTGCTGATATTCATCATAATTCATTGGATACTATCTCTTTTCCAAACTATAAAGTAAACTCTTTCCTGGTATGGTTTGTTGTATGTACCCAATATCTATCCACTAGCTATCCATATAATTGTGTAGACAAAGTATATATACATATATACACATATACACACAAATGTGTATATTGTATGTATATTATGTTTTCTCTTACTTGAGTCATGACTACCCTGGTATTCCCTAAGCATTTTACCCTAAATGTTCAGTGTTCAAAACTCCTATTTAACCTGCACAAATGTATATTCAGGAGGGTTTTTTTACTTCCACCTCAAAACATAGCCTGCATATAAATATTTCCTGACATATTGTTGTTGGTAATGCATTCTTTGCTGTTCATATAGAAGCCAAAATGATAAAAAGAAAAGAGTATTTTAAAAAGAGAACCTTTTGTGTCTAATTTGTGATATTTTACTCTGCTTTAAAGGACAACCGGTAACCAAAAGATGGAGTTCAATTGCAGGTATCATATTTTGAAAATAATTTTTACCTCTTTTTTCATTTTTCATTAGTAAGTGGTCACATATTATGATCAGCCTTCTTTCTTTTATCAGAACACCTACAGGTAATCAGCAATTTTGAATGATGTTGGGAGGAAAGTGTATTGAACGTCTTTTTACTCAAAAACAGTTTTTGAATGTCAGCTTGTTGGGTTTTTTCATATTGTCTATTTATGATCATTTATGTTGAAATCTCATTGATCTTCATTTTTATTACGAAAGATCTTTTTCTGATTTTTAAAAGAAATTTATGCACAAAATCCCTTGAGTTTCAACTTTAAGTACCCCCCTCCCTCATCTTTCTCCATATATAGGACATGGTAAGTTTGTAAAGTCAATAGCCAATCTCTTATTCTCAAACTAATCCTATCTAATGAATCAAGT
>NW_020868573.1:396888-419388 GCF_003789085.1 Penaeus vannamei
TTATTTTTATTTATTTATTTTATTTTATTTTATTTTTTTTTGGGGGGGGGTATGAGATTAACAGACATAGATAAAAAAGATCCCAAGAACGGCGAGGAAAAAAGAGACCGAATGTGTTTTCTTATTTCGGTTTTATTTATTTATTTTATTTATTTATTTATTTATTTATTATTTTGGGGTTATGAGATTAACAGACATAGATAAAAAAGAAGATCCCAAGAACGGCGAGGAAAAAGAGCCCGTATTGTTTTATTATTTCGGTTTTATTTATTTTTTATTTTTTTTTTTTGGGGGTGAGATCAGCCAACATGCAGACATAGATAAAAAAGATCCCAAGAAAGGCGAGAGTAAATATCCCGAGGTGCAGACGTGGGAGGATCGCTATTGCCTGTCTCGTTGTCTATTCCCTTTCCCGCACGACGATGACGCAATAGACCGGTTCCTAGGCCTATCTGAGGCGTAGAAAAGAGCCGTAAAGGTTTGGGCTTCATGAAGGTGTTGCAACGCCGCTCCACCGCAGCCGTAATGTGACGTCTCGATGGGGGTGAAGGTTTTGTTTGTGTATACTTTCATATAGATGGATATTGGAAGTATACAGATGCATGCACCCGCATACGTCCACATAAGAAAAGAAAGTAGACTATATATATATATATATATAATATATATATATATATATATATATATATATTATATATATATAATATATATATAACATATATACATATATACATATATATACATACATACATACATATATATATATATATATATATATATATATATATATATATTATATATATATATATTGTATTACACATTAACATTATGTATGTGTGCGTGTGCAAGTATATGTAATATAGATAGATATGAATATGTATACAATATATATATTATATATATATATATATATATATATATATATATATATATATATATATATATATATATACGTATATATCAATATATATATATATATATATATATATATATATATAATATATATATATATATATATTATTCGGTTTTCACTTCATCCTCCGTTCGGTCTTATCTAGAGCGCTCCTTTCGGTGGGCGGCGTTGAGTGACGGCTCGGGGTTCATGATTGATCAAGGTCTTCAATCACGACAGATGATTTCCTTTTTTAATTTTTTTGTTTATTTGTATTTTTTGTTATTATTTTTTATGTTGTTTGTGTTTGAATGTGTGTTTGTGTATGTATGTGTGCGTGCGTGCGTGCGTGCGTGCGCGCGCGTGGCATATATGTATGAAATAACTATTCCTATTTGTTATTTGTTTTTCATTCTATCTGTTTCTTTTTCCCTCTCTTACCGTTATGCTCTTCTGTTTTCCCTTCTTTCTCCCACGTGCTTCCGTCTTGGAAGGTAATTAAAAAAGTCGTGATTGAAATTGGTCCCTTTTGTCGGACCGAGGTAGGCGCCTTTGAGCTTTCCGAAGGCGGGGTGGGGGTACGGGTGGGGGGGGGGGGTTCTCCTGCATCAAGGCTACGGGTGTTTGGCTCAGTGGCGCCTCGGATTTGTAATAGGCCTATGTTTATTTTAATGGTTGTCGTTATTACTGTTGGTGTCATTCTTTTAGGTGGTGATTTATCGTCGTTATTATTGTTGGTAGCGGTGTTGGGGATGTTATTTACGGTTGTGTTTTTCGGATTTCAATTTGTGTTACAGAGTGATGACAGCTCAGGGTAGTCGAGTGTGATTCGTAGCTCTGGATGTAGCTTGGATAATGATGATGGCGCTGGTGCGAGTGCAGGAGCGGGTGATTACCTGTAGGGTGATTCGGGATTGGGGGAGGGGACTAATTGCCTCCGAGGAGCGAGGAAGTGCTCCGAGAGGAGAGTTGGGGGATGTCTTGGGTTGATTTGGGTCGGGTTTGGCGGCCGCGATTTTCCTCTCTGGGCCAAGGTTTGTTTCCTGTTGTGGCCTTTTGGGTGGGCAGTGTGTTGAGGATGGGCACGTGCACGGGCATGCAGACAAACACGCACGCGCACGCACACAGCAACGCACACACACACCACACACACACACGCACACACACACACGCACACACTCAACACGCAAACGCACACGCACACACACACGCACACACGTGTCAGTCTTTTTTGTGTGTATGTGTGCATGTGTGTGTGTATGTATATATTTGCGTATGTATGTTTGTATATATGTATGTATGTATGTGTGTATGTATGTATGCATGTGTGTTTGTATTTGTGTATATGTGTATGTATGCATGTATGTGTGTCAGACCGACGAGCAGCATGAACCCAGATGTATGTCTGTATACCTATGATATAGATTGATGGATGGAATTAGATGTATATAGTATGCATAGAAAAAAATGATTGTCAGCTGTCTTCATATTTTTTTTCTAATATGACAAATAGTTTAAGCACGGCAGTTTGACAAAGTAGGCACAGTATCAGGCATATCTTGACCGCTGGGAGGATGTCTCCCTATTAGCAATGGATGAATGACAGACACTTGACGATCCGAGATAATGATGATAATGATTCTAGCTTTCACTCTCTCTCTGTGGTGGGGTTGGTAGTGGATGAAGAGGGAAATGATGGGTTGGAGGGAGGGAGGGAGGGAGAGGAGGAGAGGAAGAGGAGAGAGAGGAGGGAGGAGGAGTGTGAGGGGAGGAGGAGGAAGGGAGAGATGGGGAAAGGGGAAGGAAGGAAGGAGAGGATGGATGGATGGGTGGTAGGAGAGAAGCAGGGAGGGATAGAAAGAAATAGAGATAGATGTTAATGGAGAAGAAGAAAGAGAAGAGAAGAGAGGAAGGAAGGTAAGGAAGGAGAGAAAGAGAGAGTGGGTGGCTGAGGAGGTCGGCCAAGAAAGCGGCCGTGGCATTTTCCTTATTACCTAAACGGGCTTGTGTAACCTCTGATTGGCGGGGATAGAGTGTGTACTCTCGGCGAGTGAATGAGGGAGAAGGGAGGGAAGGAGGAGGGAGAAGAAAGAGAGAGAGAGAGAGAGAGAGAGAGAGAGAGAGAGAGAGAGAGAGAGAGAGAGAGAGAGAGAGAGAGAGAGAGAGAGAGAGAGAGAGAGAGGATGAATTGATTATTGATGTTTTTATTTCCTTTTTTGTGTGGGGGGCAGTGAAAAAGAGGGATGACGGTATGTTTGCATATATGCATTGCATGCAATAAAGGAAGGAGAGAGAGAGACAGAGAGAGAGAGACAGAGACAGAGACAGACAGAGACAGAAGAGAAGAGAGACAGAGACAGAGGAGACGAAGGGGGAGGAGAAGTAGTGTAGTTAAACGTTGCGGTTTGACGATCTATTCTGGCCGGCCGTCCGATCGGTCAAGTGGATCCTGATAAATGAGTGAAAGTGACGGCGCCGAAGAACACGTAGTTTCGCTCTCCCCGGTCCTCTTTGCTTGTGCTCACCCACGGCGTTCGTTAACGGCCTCCTTGAGCTGGGAAACAGAGGAGAGAAGAGTGGAGAGAAGCGAGGAGAGAAGGTGTTCCTTGTGGTTCTTGTTTTGGTCTGTGGGAGGTGTTGGTATCTTTGGTATCGTGGAGTTGGAGGTGTGTGGCGTCCCGACCGATTGGTTTGTTATCGATCGATAGGGCATTATTTCATGCGTTTTGTGCTTTTGTTATTGCGAGAGTTTTAATTGCGATTTCTCTTTTTCTTTACAGGTAAGCTCCTCCCGCCCCCCCACGCTGTTGGCTTTGACGGTGGCGCAAGACGTGAGTGCCCGGTAAGGAACAGCGAAGGAATTGTCTTTGCGAAGGTTGAAGGGGGAGGAACACAAGCTGGATTGAAGAGAATTGGGTGGTTTTGTTTTGGTTTTGTCTTCAGCGTCTGTCTGTCATTCCGTCAGTGCGATGGGGTCATATTGGGGCATGTAGATTTTCGCTGTTTTGATTTATTTGATTTATTTATTGTTTGTATTTTTTTACTTTTGTTTTTTGTATTTATTTGTGTGTTTTTACCTTTTGTTTTTATTTAGTTTGTGTTATTTTGTTTTTACCTTTTGTTTTTATTTATTTTGTGTTATTTTGTTTTTACCTTTTGTTAAATTATTTGTTTTTATTTATTTTGTTTTTACCTTTTGTTTTTATTTATTTTGTGTTATTTTGTTTTTACCTTTTATTTTTATTTATTTGTGTTATTTGTTTTTATTTTTATTTATTTTGTGTTATTTTGTTTTTACCTTTATTTTTTATTTATTTATTTTTTGTTGGCGTCGTTTACTATTCATATGGCGGGGATTGTGTGTATAAGTTCTTCTGGAGCCCCCATTATAAGGGTCGGTACAGGAAGGGGCGTGTCCTTCTTCACTTATATAATGGCGGGTTTTGTTTAAGTAGTTATGGGGGAGGGGGAGGAAGGGCAGAGGGAGGGTCAGGGGGAGGGGGAGGGGGAGGCTGGGGACAGATGTAGAGGGGAAAAGTCACCTCTTTACCCTTCTTCAAGGTCAGTTTGTTGCGCAGTAATTGCCCATTGCAGAGATTTTGCTTGGGAATTGCGATGACGAATAAGGAGGTAGGTGGGAGGGTGATTTGACGGGGGGAGGGGTGGGGGGGGGAGGGGGTGGACTCCGGGAAATAGGGTAAGAGAGGTAAATATACCTACTGGATTTGATGGTTTGGGTAATATTTGGGAAAATGAATGTATTATGTTTTTTATTATGTTTTTTTTATTGTCGTTGTTAGTTCATTATTACTATTAATGTTATTTTATGATTGTTGTTTTTTATTATGTTTATTGCTGTTGTTGTTGTTATTATTATTATTATTTTTATTATTATTATTATTATTATTATTATTATTATTATTATTATTATTATTATTATTATTATTATTATTATTATTATTGTTATTATTATATTATATTGTTGTTATTGTTATTAATCTTATTGTTATTATTATTATTATTATTGTCATTGTTATTATTATTGATATTATTTCCATTATCATTATTAGTTTGGTTATTATTACAAAGTAATTGATCAGTGTTTATTAATTCATTTCATCATCGCCACTTTCAGGTATTAAGAGCGTAACGTAAACATTTGTAGGCTTAGGTGTAGTAGAGAATAAACATAATAGTTGGTTTAACTTTCAACCCAAGATGTAGCTGAAAGGCCAAGGTAATGTTAAAGATCGGGACTACCAGCTCCCTCACCGACCTGTTGAAAGGGAATACGCTAGAAGGGAGGGCTATTGACTGACTGACTGACTGACTGACTGGCTGGCTAACTGACAGACTGACGAACAGTGAATGAAGTGATTGTAAAAGCGTTATTGAAACAAAGGCGAAGGCAGAGAGAGGCAAGAAGTGTCGTTTGTTGTTCTGTTGTTGTCGTTGTGTTGGTGGTGTGGTGGTGGTGCTGTCGTTGTTGCTGTTGTTGATGATGGTGTTGTCGTTGTTGCTGTTGTTGCTCTTGCTTGCTTTCTTGCTTGCCCGGCCAGCATCCCAGCGGCGTCTTCTTCCTGACTCACGTCCTCTGCTTGTCCTTTGTGCTTTGACAGGACTGATATGTATATGCACGTGTACCCAGCGTCTTTGCATGGCTCCTTCCCTGCAGTGACGGACACGTGTGGCCCGCGAGGACAATCAACTTGATTATAGTTGAGAGGTCGACAATGTGCATCTTTTGCCATGGGTTGCATAGCGTGCATGACAGGGCAGGTCTGGGGAGATCTTAAGAATAGATAAATGGAGGGTTTGATGCGGGGGAGACGTAGGATGAGCTTCAATAGAGGACGTTTTACCTGGCGATGGAGCGACCTCGGTTTTCTTGCTTCAAAAGCTTCGTTCTCTTTCGTATCTCTTCCTCCTGCGATTCTAGCTGTGTGTGTTTTTTTTTCTCTCTGTGTTCTTCTTTTTAAGTTTGTCTTCCGGTCTTCATCTTTTAGTTTTTTCGTCCTTGGATTCCCTTCTTTATTTTTCTACCTTTTTTTATAGCCTCTTCCTTTCGCTTCCTCCTCCTACCTACTTTCTATATTCCTCCTCCTTTCCTCTGCTACATCTTGCGTGTTTCCTCTTCCTCCTCCTGTTTCCTTTTCTTTCTTTATTTTTTTCCTTTTCCTCTTCACTCGTCGTCCCTCCTCCTCCTGTTTCCTTTTCTCTTTTTTCCTTTCCTCCTCCTCCTCCTCCTCTCCTCCTCTCCTCCTCCTCCTCCTCCTTTTCTTTCCCATTTTCCTCGCCCGCCTCACCTTCCTCGCGAGGCGGCGAGAGCGAGCGAGCGCAGGAGTAACAGGAGATAAATCCTCAAGTTCAATATTTATAGACTTCGGCTCTTGCAGGGTGAGCTGTGTGCGTGTTTATGTGCGTGTCGCCCCATGAGTGTTTTACATAGTTATTGTGGGCGATGTGAGGATACCTGCGCATGGAATGGATTTTTTTTTGTGTTTTTGCTTTCTTCCCTTTCTTGTTTCCTGTCCGACGCTGTCGGGGCTTGTCGACATGTTGCGCCGCGTGTTTGGATATCACGGCGGTGCATGGAAGGTTGGAGGAACCCCACGTGCAGTCTCGACCCCCCCCCCCTCCTCCATCTACCTCTCCCTGCCTGACTGCCCTCCTCCGGCCCCTTTCCCCCCGTCGATCAGACCTGTGTGACTTGGGGGTTTCCAGCTATTGAACGTGATGCGACAATACAGCCGAAATGCAGGCCTCGCTGCCCCCGGCACCCCACCCTTCCCCCTCTTTCCCCACCCTTTCCCCTCTTTCCCTCTTCTCCCTGCTCCGGCCTCCCCACTGCCCCTCCCACGATACCTGCTGACGTCATAACGGAGTCATGGCAGGGAATTGGCTGGAGGTAAGGGGGTTGCGGGACAAAGTCTGGGCAATATTGGCGGCATCAGGGCTGTTGTTGGTCCTTTTTTCTGCAGGATTCGTCTAAGGTGGTTTTGGTGTCATCCCTTTTATTTTGTTTTTTTTATATTTAGTCGTGACCCTGAGTATGGAAGGAGCGGGAAGGTAGGGGGGGGGGAGATGACAAGGTCAGCGGAGACGTGGGTGTTGTCCACGGTGTTTCTGCGCCGCGGCGAGAAATTATTCTCCCTGGTCGCTCGGGTCGATGTCGTGGTTTCGGTCGCGCGAGGATATGCCTACGCGGGGGTGCCGGATGCTGCCAGGAGGGGAGTGCCGGAAGTCGGGGATGGCAGGGCGGTCGTGCGTCGCTGGGGAGGGGGGGGGAGGGTTAAAGGGCCGTCCGTGAGGCCCTTCCGAGGTCTGAGGGGAAAAGGCGTCGGGGAAGGAAGGGGCGAGGCGCGTTGTATGGGCCAGGAGAAAGGGGGGTGGAAAGGAGAGGAAGAGTGAAGAGGGAAAGAAGAGGAAGATGATAAAATGGTGTAGAAGGGGTGGAGGTGGTGAAGCTCCTAGAGGGAAGGAAGAGGAGTGAAGAGGGAAAGAAAAGGAAGAGGGTAAAATGGTGAAGAAGGGGTGGAGGTGGCGAAGCTCCAAGAGGGAAGGAAGAGGAGAATGAGGAGAACGGCGGGACTTGAGGATGGTAGGAGGACGGAGGGAAAGGGAAGACAGTTTAGGGCCTTTATTGTAGGGAAGGGGTGAGGGGAGGGGAGAGGAAAGGGGAGTAATGGGGATTTATAGAGGGAGATGAACGGAAGGGGAGACTGAGGGGAACTTTGGGAGGGAAAGGGGGGAAAGGAGCGAGAGGACGGGAGGTAGGAATATTGTGCTACAAAGAGCAGGTGTTGGTGAGTCAGGGAATTTATGGCCAAGTCAGTGGGATTTGTGAGCGGCGGGGAGGGGAGAGGGAAGGGAGGGAGAAGGAGAGGGGAAGGGGGGGGAGGGGAGGAGAAGAAAAACGCAGCAGGGGTTGAGGAAAGAGTTGGATATCGGGTGTATAGGATATAAGAAAGAAAAAAAAGTCACACAAACTGATAAGCACGCAACATAAAAGACAGCGTCAAAGAAAGAGAGAAAGAGAATAAAGACTTTAGAGATGAAATGGAGACGAAAGAGAGACAAGACAGTTCAACTTGGAAACGAGGCTCGTAAAGAAATTTTGTTGTTTTTTTTGTTTTTTTTTGCCGTCCATTTCAGCGTGAGATATATTGCCCAGCGAAAATATCACGAGGTATTATCACCGGCGAATAGACCCGAGCTCTTGAAACTCTCCGGGTGGGCGTAAATACAGTGCCATTCGAGATCAACAGAATTTGCGAATTGGAGCGAAAAGGAAGGAAGGAAGAGGATAAAAAAAGGGGGGGGGGGAATGTCCGTGAGATTTACGCACGTATGGCACGTCGGTTGTTTTTTGTTGTTTCGGGAGATGTGTAAATACGTGAAAAGGGAGATGGGTGTACGTAAAATACGTGAAAAGGGGAAATGTGTAAATACGTGAAACGGGGAAATGTGTAAATATTTTAAAAGGGGAAATGAGTAAATAAGTGAAAAGGGAGAATGTGTAAATACTTTAAAGGGAAAAAAAATACTTCAAAAGGGGAAATGAGTAAATACGTGAAAAGGGGAAATGGGTAAATACTTCAAAAGGGGAAATGAGCAAATACGTGAAAAGGGGTAATGAGTAAATACTTCAAAAGGGGAAATGAGTAAATACGTGAAAAGGACGGATTCTCATGTTTTGCTTAGCTCGGAATGATGGGTTTCCGTTGCAGAGACTGACTCCTTCTTCATCTCTCCTTCCTCATCTCTCCTTCCTGGGTTATCTGGGCGTATGTATCGGCTTTTCCCGCATGATTACCTGCATGAGGGGCTTATTTCTTATGTTGGTTCATGTGGAGGAAAGGCAGCGGGAGGGGTGGGGGGGGGAGGCGAATGTGGAGTTGTGGAGAGACAAAGGAGGAAGAGATGATGGTGTGTTATTTAATACTCTTTATGATTCACTTATTTATTTATTTATTTATTTAATATTTTTGTTTTATTATTATTATTTTTTTAGATTTCTTACATATTTGCTCCGGAATGCCGCGTATGCATACTTGTGTTGGACGGAGGTACATGTTAGGTAAAACCACTGTATATGTGTTTTTTTTTTTTTTTTCTTTTTTTTTTTTTCTTGTTATTACACATGGTCAGTCTCGCACAATGTCGGGAATCCAGCAAATTGGCGTTCTTACGGGAGGAATAAATGTGATTAGCTAGGCCTCGCTACTGATTCCTTCCTCATTTGTCGACCTATGCCGCATTCCCCTCCCCCCTCCTGCTGTCCCCCATGATCACATACATCCTACCCCATTCTCTATTCCCTCCCCTACCCATTTCCCAATGCCCTACCCCTATCCCTTGACCCCCCCTACCCATTTCCACATGCCCCCCTTGCCCATTCCCCCCTCCCCCTACCCTAATCCCCACGTCCTCCTCCTACCCCATTCCTCCATGCCATCCTCCTACTTCATTCCCCCATGCCCCCCCCCCCCCATTCACTATATCCTCTCCATTCCCCCATGCCTCCCCCTGCCCCATTCCCCATATCCCCAATCCCCATGCCCTCCCCTACGTCATTCCCATGCCCTCCCCTACCCATTCCCCTCCTCCCCGCCCCATTCCCCATATCCCCCCCCCGTAATTCCGTGATTGATATCCCATGCCGGGTCGCGCATAATTAACGTAGGAGCCTCGGATGCTGTTGCCAGGCAGGGGCCGTAGCTCTCCGTCGGCTTCTGGGGGATGGGGTGGGGGGGGGGCGTCTTGGAGTCTCCTTCTGCTCCTTCTTGTTGGTTGTGGATGCATTGTCGCGGGACGTGCGGAGGTCTCTTTATTTTGTTCTGAATCTGTTGTGACAATGGGAGGAGTGAGGTGAGGGGCGGGAGGAGGGGGAGGGGGTGGGATTAGGCGAAGGACAAACCGCTTTCAGATTCTGGAGTGATTGGGCGGACGTCGAAGCGAAGTCTCCGTTCGTTTTGTTATTTGTTATTTGACAGTTCTCGAGGCGCCAATTAGAGGAGGTGAGGCGCGATACCTGCCGTGGAAGAGCCGGGTAAAATCGGGCGCGAAGGTGCGACGGCGGGATCGGGGCGGGCCGGCGGGGGGGGTGGGGGGGTGATGCGCCCACCTCGCACGCCCGCGGATTTCATGGCTGTTTCGTGGCTCTTTAGGTGGGGTGGGGGGGAGGGGGTTGATGTAATCGTTTTTTTTTTTACTATTCGCTGTCTGTTCTCTATTCTATATATGCCTTCCTCTCTTGCTCTTATTTGTTAATCCGTCCTGCTCCTCCTTTTTATCTTCTACTTTCTCGCATTTTTTTTTTCGTTTCCCTTCCCTCCGCTCCCCTTTCTTTCTCTTAATTTCCTCTCTCCTCCTTTTCTTCCTTTATCTCTTTCCCTCCCCTCTTCATTTCCCATCCCTCTCGGCGAGTGAGATCTCAGACGAAGCCACGTCGAGCATGACGTGCCACGAAAAAAAAAAAAAAAAAAAAAAAAAAAAACAAAAAAGGCTGGCTATTAATTACGATCAAAATCCCCCCGTGATCAACAGCCTTTCAAGGATGAAGCCCTTTGGTGCGGCCGCCTCAGCCTTGCCTGCCCTTAGCCTCTGCCGTATCTGCTGTGCTTTAGACCTGCTTGTTCGCAGCTCGAGCTTGCCTGACCCCGCCGTTCTTGCACTGGCTTGAGCTCTGCCCAAGCCGTCTTGCCCAAGTCGTTGCAGTAGCTCCCGTGTGCCCCCTCGTGCCCTCCGCCTGCCCTGGCGCTTAGTCCCCGCATAAGCAGCAGACTGGCTCGCGACGTAATGGCGTGTTGCAGCCTTCGAGACGGGGCGAAGCGGCGCAGAATCAACATAGGCCTAAGGAGACGGCGAATAAATATCTGTCGGCTCAGATTTATGCGAAACTCTCTCGCGTCTCTCGTCTGCTCTCATGTACATACATGCATACCTGCTTGCTTACAGCCTACTTGCATCAATGCATACAATACATACATATACATATATTATACATATATATATATAATATAATATATATAATATATATATATATATATATATATATATATGTATATATATATATGCATATACGAATATACATGTATACAACAGTGCGCACATAAATAAATACATAAATTCATACATATATTCTTATAGTCTTATGTAATTCATCCTGTGCTCACATACGCACGGCCGCATGCACATTTCTTATGCACACACATGCATGCACACATACACCCGGAGATAAACATATTCTCTCCTTGTTTTAGATTAATGATACGTTCGATAAAAGCGCCAGCCGCACTCGGAAGACGGGGCCGCACAGGAGCTCCTTGTTGAGTCGGGACAAGGAGTAAAGCTCACGGGCGCTGGGCACCGACTGAGGCTCAAGTACTGGAGGGAATTGGATCAGTTGCGCGGCTCCGTGTCCTTTGTGGCGAGCGGACCGGACTACTCTTTTTGAGAGAGATATTTTTTTGTTGTTGTTTCTGTGTCTCACGTCTTTGCTTTTTGTTTAAAAGGTCTAGGCCTCGTGCGTGTTATGGCTTGTTTCTTTTTTTTTTGAGGGGGGGGAGGGTTGTGGGTTAGTTGTTTTGTTGTTGATGATGTTAAATGGATTTGCTGCTTCTGTTGTCATTTCTACATTCCCTCATCTCTTCTTCTCTTCCTTTCTCCTCCTTCTCTCTTTCTCCCTCCCCCTTCCCTACCTCCCTTCTCCTCCTACTCCCCCTCCCTCCTCCTCATCCTTTACCTCTTCCTCCTTTTCTTCTCATCTAATTCACCCTCATACACTACTTCCCCTCTCTTCGCCACTCTCTCTCATCTCCTTTCTCTTCATCTATTCCCCCTCTCTTCCTTTTCCATTTTTTTCCTCTTTCTTCCCTTCCTCCCCCCCTGTCCCTATCCTTCCCTCTCCCCCTGTCCCTATCCTTCCCTCCCCCCTCCTCCCAGCCGCCGCCCCTCCCCACCACCAGCACCTTCTTTCAAGTGACTGATCAAACCTCTGGCTCGCGTAAGGTCTTGTCTCTCACGCCTCGAGCCTGGTCGCAATATCGGGTACTCGCGTTGATGCCCGCGTCCTCTCGGCTGTCGGTGGGGCATCGGAGGGTCTCTGCCGTGGGGGAGGTGGTGTTGCAGTCGGTGGTTGGTGGTGTTGCGGGGCTGTGGAGGCGTTGGGGTGGGATGGGTTAGGGGCGGGAGGTGTGCGTATATGGGTGTACGTGTGCGTTTGTCTTTTGTGCGTAATTTCTTCCTCGTTTTTATGTTTTTTTTCTTCTTCATTTTTTTAAGCACCTTTCTGCATTTCTTATTCGTTCGTAGTTCGTATTTGGTGTATTTTGCTTGTATTCGTACCTCCTTTACTTCTCACATCCAGCACCCTCCTCCTCCCTCCTCCCCTCTCCCTCCTCCTCTTCCTCCTCCTCCTCCTCTCCTCCTCCTCTTCTCTTCTCCCTCCCCTCCCTCCTCCTCCTCCCTCCCTCCTCCAACTCCTCCTCCTCCTCCTCCTCCTCCTCCTCCTCCTCCTCCTCCTCCTCCTCCTCCACCTTTTGCTGATCTCTCCTTGTCGTCCCTCAGCTCCAATTCATGCCCATGCTCACTTATCGATCTTCAATATCCGATAGATTTACTCGACATCTAAATATTTGTAGGTGAAAATATAGCGCCTCGCGTGAAAGAATATACCCCTCTTTATTTTGCTTTCCTTTCTCTCTCTCTCTCTCTCTCTCTCTCTCTCTCTCTCTCTCTCTCTCTCTCTCTCTCTCTCTCTCTCTCTCTCTCTCTCTCTCTCTCTCTTCTCTCTCTCTCTCTCACACCACACACACACACACACACACACACACACACACACACACACACACACACACACACACACACACACACACACACACACACACACACACACACACACCACTCCCTCTCCCCTCCCTCCCCCTCCCTCTCCTTCATTTCTTCTCCTCTTTCTTTTTCTCTCCGCCCTCCCCCTCTTTTTATCCTTCGTACTGACAGATCTTTTCCTCCGCGCTGCCGTCTTCCGGGAGACCTGTTGGCTCGGGTGGCAGATTTATATATATTTTTTTCTTCTTTTATTTGTTGGCTTTGCTGTCGTTGATTTTGTTTCGTTTCGCTCGCTTTGTTTTGGATTTCTGGATGATTTTGATTTTGTGGGTGTGGTTGGTTCTTGAAATGCTGACACGTGTCCATCGGAGTTGTGTGTTTTTTCCGTGGTGTTGTACCCAGTTTCATTTTTTATATCTTCCGTGTTAAGAGACGGGAAAGGAATGCAGATATATTTATTTGATATCTTTTTAGACCTCCTTTTCTCCATTTCCTTTAAAGGGGTTTCGGTGCAATAGGCCACGTAGCGGACCACCAGGCCAGAAGAGCCAATAACGCGAAGGCGAAAGGGGCGAATACTCCAGAAATTTTGCGGCGATGATGATGCCTGCGCGCGCGGGGCAGAGCGATCGGAGTCTGCATGTGTGCCTGCGTGCTTGGGAGCTAATGCGGGGGGAGGGGGGGGAGCAGGAGAGAGAGGGGGAGCGGAAGACCAGTTTGTTTTGGGGTGAATAATAGATTTAGCCAGCCAGTAGGTTTTGAGTGGACGAGGTTGAATGTAGGTTTTACCTTGTGGCTGTTCGTTTTATTTTTTTTTTTTTTTAATGTACATTGAGAATTTGGTCGCTTTTGGGGCTTAGAATTTGCTCTTCCCTGTGGCTTGGTTTTGCCCGGGCGGGTCTGGCGGAGGTCATAGTAGATCATACCAGGTCACTCTTCTTTATAGACCTTCCGAGTGTTGCACCGCCCAGCCCAGCCAGAACAGAGAGGTAGATTTCTTATGGGTTGCTAAATGAAAACACTAAACATGAGTGTTCATACCTTGCACGTAACCCAGATAAAAAAAAAAAACATGCTACATACCACTAAACACGTTACGTGCTCGCGCTGTTTACGACTCGGCCCCGAAGTTACGAGGTGAGAACACACAAGACGGCGGGCGGGACGGGGCGAGGTGGCCCGAAATGCGGGTGCGAGAACAGGTAATTTTATGTTATGCAAGAACATGAGTTGTTGACTTTTTAGTGGGCCTGATTACTCCGCACATTGATGGAGTGCGCTTGTTGTTTTTCTTTTTTTTTTCTTCTTCTTTTTTTGTGAATATGGTTTAAAAATGGGATTAGAAACTGTATGTGGTGGAGGCAGGGGATTGGAAGGGAAGGAGAGCGGACGGAGATACGATGATAAGGGTTGGTGGGGAGAGGAGGGCCGAGAGAGGGGTTAGGGGTTTGATGATTGGGGGGGGGTGGGGTTGCTCTTCGGAATTACGTAGATAAGGAAGAGGCGGTTACACTCGTTGCTCAGGACGGGGCTAATCTCCGGGTATTTAATGCTGCGCGAGCGGGGGAAGATTGTTTTTAATTGAGGGGTTTTTTACGGGCGGGTGGCTGTTATTGCGAGCTGGATGTAAGGAGGGCATGAGTAACGTGCCTGCGGGAGAGCATTGCAGGCAGTCGTTGCGTGTTGCATCGCCATCGCCGACCCGCCCCGTGACGATTTCTGACCAACGGGAAAAAATGGGTATCAAGAAATGGGTATCTTTTTGTTTCGGCTTAATTGCACACCTGGCCACCCGAGCAGAGCAATTACCGTCGAGAAGGTAATTGAACGGATGCTGCGAGGAAGATAACAAGATAAGAAGGCGAGATTTGGGCGACAAGGGGGAGGGGGAGAGAAGAAAAAATTGAGGGATCTTTATTGTTCGAGGTCGTAAAACCACGGCGAAAAGGAACCACGCCTTTCCTTCTCTTCTCTCTCTCTCTCTCTCTCTCTCTCTCTCTCTCTCTCTTCTCTCTCTCTCTTCTCTCTCTCTCTCTCTCTCTCTCTCTCTCTCTCTCTCCTCTCTCTCTCTCTCTCTCTCTCTCTCTCTCTCTCTCTCTCTCTCTCTCTCTCTCTCTCTCTCTCTCTCTCTCTCTCTCTCTCTCTCTCTTTCTTCCGTTTCGCATTCTCAGGGGGATTACGAAGAGGAAGAAGAAAAAGAGGGAGGGGGGAAGTGCTGCGAGAAAAAGGAGGTAAAGATGGAACGAATGCAAAGGCGAAGGAAATTAGAGGAACGGAGAGGAAAGCAAAGGAGAGTGAAGAAAAAACATTGTAAAAAAGAGTTTCATAGACAATTTTCTCGTCCCTATGTATCCATTTTGTTCTAAAGACTGACGAAATGATACGAAGGGTTATCGCTACAAATCCGTATGCGAATTATAATACTTGGAAAAGAGAACGAAAAGAAGAAAAAAAATCGAGAATGACCCACAGGGCGCCTTCTGAGATCTGGCGACCCACGCGCCGACGACGAGGGCAAGAGGTGGGGGGGGGGAGTGCCTGCCGTTTTATTGGTGTGAGGTTAGCAGTTGCCTCGTGAGGAGAATAGGCAAGCGGGGAGGCGGACGGCGCGCTGTGACTTGCGGTGTGAGGAGAGAGTGAGTGATGCACGGATGAAGGAGAGAGAGAGTGCGGATGCATCGGAGATGAGGAGAGAGAGAGAGTGCGGGATGCACGGTGATCGGAATGAGGAGAGAGAGAGAAGTGCGGGATGCATCGGATGAGGGAGAAGAGAGAGTGCGGGATGCAGATGTGAGAGAGAGAGAGCGGGATGCATCGGATGGAAAAGGGATAAAGAGTTTCTCGTATTTTTTTTTTTTTTATTTTTTTATTTTTTTACCTCGCGCGGATCAGGCACTGACGTCAGCTCGGGTTAAAACGGGTCAGGTGGAGAGAATATTCGTACGCTAAAGTAGCCTTGCGCAATGTTATTGGCTATTTTTTTTCTTCTTCTTCTTCACCCGGTTCTTTTGTATTTTCTCATTGCTTTTTGTTTTTTGTAAGTTTTTGTTTGCTTTTCGGATCGAAGAGAGTCGGGAAGTTTTTCTCTCTCTTTCTTTCTTTTTTTCTTTTTTTTTCGTATTCTTCCTGCGTGTTTTTTAAAAAGTAAAACGGAGTTACCGAGGCATCAAAAGGAGCCCTGTGAGGATGATCATAATAGAGCTGCTGCCTCGGGCCATAGAGCTTCACGGAGGCGACTTGGATTTCCTTCCTAGACATTTTTTTCTGGTCATAGCAGGTCGCATATATATCTATATCCATCTAACTTTATAGGTGGATAGGCAGATAGGTAGGTAGATAGATGAATAGGTAGATAGATAGATAGATAGATAGATAGAATAGATACGCACACACAGATACAATACATACATATATGTATGCATACATACGTTACATACATACATACATACATACATACATTACATGCATACACATACATACATACATACATACATACATACATACATACATAGGTGAATATTTAGTTTGTCTTATCATCATCGGGGAAGAAATCAAACCCATCAATGACGCCAAGAATATACACCTTATCCTCCTTTTGGAAGTCATAAGTAGGGAAGAGAGGAAAAAAATGAATAAATGAGAGAGAGAGAGAGAGAGAGAGAGAGAGAGAGAGAGAAAGAGAGATGAGAGAGAGAGAGAGAAGAGAGAGAGAGAGAGAGAGAGAGAGAGAGAGAGGAGAAAGAAAGAGAGAGAAATAGAGAGTGAGGAGAGAGAGAGAGAGAGAGAGAGAAAAGAGAGAGAGAGAGAGAGAGAGAGAAATAAAGAGAGAGAGAGAGATGTCATTGACGGATAGCGCGTCCCCGTCGAGGTGGCGTTCCTTATCGACTGCAGGAGACCCTGGGGCTTCGCCGGGGCGTCCTCCCGGGTGACCGTCCGCCGTCGTAAAAGGTTGATTAACGAAGCCGCAGATCGATAAAGAGGGAGACGAAGAGAGAGAAGAAGGAGAAGGAGGAGAGGAGGAGGGGGGAAAAAAAGAAGACGCGGACATGGTCTAGCGGTCTGGGAATCTTGTCCGTCGCTCAAGATGGCGGGGGAAGAGGGGAGAGCGTGGAGGGGCGGGGGTCGGGGTGGGGGTGTAGGGGTCCGTTTAGCATTATAAAAGTCCGGCCATTAAATATCTGAAGCTTTTATAGTACGTAATTTGTATCTCATTAGATTACTCGGGGTTTTATAGGTACTTCTACGGGGGGTATTAGCAGCATGCGAATCGACATTTAGAGGGACCTTTATTACCCGGCTCGGATTTTTTTTTCCCTTTCTTTTTTATTATTATTATTATTTTTAGTCTTGCGAGAGTGAGTCGGTGAGTGATCCGGAGATGAAATGGCGATGAGGGAATGGAAGTGATGGTCTTACATGGTCAACACGGTGATTGCTCCGCCTTGATGGGAGTTTGAAATGAATTTTGATGATCGGGGATGAGGCGGAGGGGGGGGATGCGGTGTGTGGCGGTGGGGAATATGGAAGGGGGAGGGGGAGGGGCTTGTTCTTTCTGTGGGGTGTGTTTATTATGGGTGTGTTTTGTTTGTTGTTTGTTGGTTGAGAGGGAGGGAAGAGAGTGAGGGTGAGTGAGGAGTGAGTGAGGTGAGTGAGAAGAGGTGAGTGAGTGAGTGATGAGTGAGTGAGTGAGAGTGAGTGAGTGAGTGAGGAGTGAGTGTGGTGTGTGTGTGTGTGTGTGTGTGTGTGTGTGTGTGTGTGTGTGTGTGGTGAGTTGTGTGTGTGTGTGAGTGTGTGTGTGTGTGTGTGTGTTGTGTGTGTGTGTTTTGGTCGGGTGCGTCGGTGCGTTGCCTGTCTCCGTATGTCTTTGTGTCTCTGTCTGTGTTGCTGTCTGTGTGTGTGTGTTTCCGTCCGTCACTGATCCTTACTCATTTTCCGCTACCGCACACGTGCATGTGTACCAGAAACATAAACTTTGGTTATGATGATACTGATGGCGTTTCCCCGAGGCTGATGCGGACTGCATTGGCGTGGGCTGAAGGGTGAGGGTGAGGGGAGGGGGAGTGGGAGGGGGGCGGCGGGCGCTGGACTCGTGCAGTGGTCGAGATGTGGTCAGGTGAGTTGTGCCAAAAAAGAAGGAAGAGAAAAAGAGATGAAGAAGAAAGAAAAAAAGAGATGAAGATTTAGTGTATTGGGGTTATGGAGGAGGGGAAAAGGCAAAGAAGAGAAGAAGAAGAGAAGGAAGAAGGAAGGAAGGAAGGAAGGAAGGAGGGTTACTAAAGCAAGGAAGATTTAATGTAAAAGAAAAGAAGATCCTATAAATAAACACACAGGCTAAGACGAACAGCATGAAAGCAGAAAATAAAATGTGAGACACAGGAGACGAAGAGAGGAGGGGAAGGGGAGGGGGGAGGGAGGAGGAGGCAAGGCAGTCGAACAAACGGCGCAGAGCGTGGTTGATGAAGCGGGGAATCACCGCTTCCACATTTTTCTTCCGTTTCATTTCCATTTCCAATCCCCACTCACCCCGAGAAGTTCCCTTCAACTTCGATTTCGGATGAGAGAGAAGAAGAGAGGAGAGAGAGAGAGAGGAGAGAGAAGAGAGAGAGGAGAGAGAGAGAGAGAGAGAGGAGGAAGAGAGAGAGAGAGAGAGGGAGGAGAGAGAGAGAGAGAGAGAGAGAGAGAGAGAGAGAGAGAGAGAGAGAGAGAGAGAGAGAAGAGAGAGACACACACCACACACACACACACACACACACACACACACACACACACACACACACACACACACACACACACACACACACACACACACACACACACACACACACACAGGTGAGCACTTTGGATAGTTTTCCTTTAGATATTTTTTTTCTAACACGTTGAGAACTTGTCGCGAGAACCAGGCGAAGTTTCGGGATTCTTTTTGCATATGGCACGGAATCGGTGGCATCCTCTTAGCGACGACGGTGCAGGGAGCCGCTTAGATTTTGTTTCGGGCTTTGGGTGGGACTCTGCTTGTCTTTACTCTTTCTCTTTGTTTTTGGTCTTTCTCTTTTTCTCTTTTTTTGGTCTTTTTTTCTTCTTTTCTCTTTCTCATTTTTTTCTGTTTTCTTTTGTCTTTTTCGCTTTCTTTCTCTCTCTCTCTCTCGCTTCTCTCTCTCTCTCTCTCTCTCTCTCTCTCTCTCTCTCTCTCTCTCTCTCTTCTCTCTCTTCTCTCTCTCTCTCTCTCTCTCTCTCTCTCGCTTCTCTTTCTTTCTTTTCTTTCTTCTTTCTCTGTCTTCTCTTTCATTCTTTCTTTCTCCCTCTTTCATTCTTTTTTCTCTTCATTCTTTCTATCTCTTTCTCTCTCTCTCTCTTTCTGTGCTTGCGTGTGTGCCTACCTGTCGGATATGGCGTGTCCCGACGCACCTCCTCCCCTCCCCCGACGCACCCCCCACCCCCTCCCCGACGCAGCCCCACCCCCCCCCCGACGCAGCCCATATTTGAGGAACCGGAGACCGTCTTCGTGATGGCTGAGTTCGGAGAAAAGAAATGGTCCGCGGAGGAAATGCTGTTCCAATTTCCTTGTGGCTTAATGACTGTCCCTCGAGACGCCCGGTCGAGGGGTGCGCTGGTTTTGTTGCAAATTGATCCTTGCAGTGCGGCTGTGTGATGGCTCGGGGTCGGGCGGCGGGGGGGATAGGGGGGAGGGAGGGGGAGGGAGGGAGGGGAGGGGTGCTGGAGGTGGGAGGTGTGGAGGTGGCGTGACTGGGATGGTGAAGTCGAGTCTGTTCCATGTCTGTTTGTGTGTCTCTCTTTCTCTCATATTCTCTGTCTCTGTCTCTATCTCTCATATTCTCTCTTCTCTCTCTCTCTATATCTCTCTCTCTCTCTCTCTCTCTCTCTCTCTCTCTCTCTCTCTCTTCTCTCTCTTCTTTCTTTCTTTCTTTCTTTCTTTCTCTCCCTCCTCTCCCTTCCCTCTCTCTCCCTCCCTCACCCTCCTCCTTTCTCCATCCCTCCCCCTCCCTTTCTCTCCCTCTCCGTCTTCATCTTATGGGAGATGGGACTGAGAAAGAGTGTGGATTTATTTGAACTTGCTCTTGGTTTGATAGACCCGGCAGACAGACAAGAGGCAGGCAGGCATGCAGGCAGAGAAGAGATGAAGACAGCAATGGAGAGAGAGAGAGAGAGAGAGAGAGAGAAGAGAGAGAGAGAGAGAGAGAGAGAGAGAGAGAGAGAGAGAGAGAGGAGGGGAGGGGGAAGAGGGCAGGGGGAAAAGGTGGTTGGTCATGCAGGGTTTGCTCAGGTTCGCCAAATTCTCGCATATTTGTTGCTACCCCTCTTATCCCCTCCTCCTCTCCTCCCCTCCCCCACCTCCCCTCTTCGCCACCTCTGCACCTCCCACACGGCCTGTTCAAACCGTCCGCGTCTGCGTTCATCAACGTTCATTCGCTGTTGTGGCCGTTCTCGCCTCCGTAACGGTCATTATTGAATCTATTCGCGCGTGCGGTCATGCGCGAGTTTGTGCGTTGCCGTTGTTTTTCCTTATCCAGTGTGGCCGTTATTCCGTCGGTTTGTTTACTGTTCCGGTGGTCGGGTCGACGCTAAATACGGAAACCTTCGAGAGATCTTCGTTCTTTGTTTTGTTCCGTTTCTGGCGTGCGGGTTTTTTTGTGTTTTTGGACAGGTATCTCCGTGGACGATGCGGTGAGTGCCAGGCGGCGTTGGGAGGCGTAAGGGGTATTTGCGAAGCTCGGCCGTCTCAGCGTTTCTCAGCCCGAATTCAGGCTTGAAACGGCAGGGAAGCAGAGGACAGAAAATACGAGGGGTTCGGTGATGAAGTCGGGAGAGGAGGAGGAGGAAAAATAGGGGGGAAGGACCCTGCGACGCGTCTGGGGAAGGCAAGTGCAAATAAAAGAGGAAAAACGAAGAATAAAATAAATATTCAAGTATGCTTATAAATGATTGGGTCATTAGTTTGACAAAGAGGGAAGAGGGGGAAAAGAGAGAAAAGAGAATGATAGATAAATGGGGGCAGCATTTCGAGTAATGATTGTCATATTCAGGGCCGTTGCAGCTCGTCGTAAAAATCATTTACCGGCGCAGGATTCGGTCCTTCCGTGCCTCTCGTAGTTAGGATTTTGCACGGGGATTCTGGCTCTCATTCGGGAAGACCGAATGTTTTTTCCCCTTTATTTCCCTTCCTCCATTTTACATCCCTTCATTCATTCATTTCCTCGCTCGTTCATTCAGTCTTTCAGCCGCTCGTCCCTCGCCCGGTTGTGATGAGAGTCTGGGCTGGACGGACGGGCGGGCGGCGGGGAGCTATTCTGGTGCTGATGAGTTTTATGGGCGTTGCAGATTAGTTAAGCTGGGGGGGGGTGCACATGCGTTTGGGGTAACAGGTGTTGCAAGTGTTGTATGGGCGTCGCATACAACGGTGTGTATAGACCACCAGTAGTGTTTTTTAAGACTTGCGTAGAGGTCTTGATTCTAGAGTGATATCGGAACCAAAGAGGTGATTAAGCCGCCCACTTGCTCACTCAGCACTCTCGCACGGTCATGTCATGGCTGCGTAGTTATAGTTGTTGGTTGACAGTTTAATTGCATTCGGAGTGTTAACTGCGCTGGGAGCAGATTTGACATTAGAAAGGAGCATTAACGACGCTCACACAAAGTCCCCGAACCGTCAGGAGGCTTTGGGGCGAGGGAAGGGGCGGCCGCGACCCACGAGGCGGCGGGAGTCGTGGCGAAGGCGACCGTGGTGGCGAACGGCGCTCTTTTTTCCCCCGGATATCGACTTTTGGTTTGATTAGAGGCAATTAACCAAAGGGGTTGCTGCCGTTTCCTCTTCCTTGTCCTTCAATGTAAGAACTGTTATTTTCGTTTGCGTTGTTTCCTTATTATTTCGGTTGTTAGTGTGTGTGTTTGCGTGCATGTAAGACCGTGTGGCAGCGTGCCTGCATGTGTGCTTGCGTGAGTGGATACGTGCATGCGTGAGCTTATCTTTGCGTTTTTACTTACGAATACTTACATTCCAAGAGGCTCCCAGTATTTGCAGGAAAAACACTTGAATGTTGTCACAATTACACGACTTTGCGTGTGCCAGAATCGGTGCGGTGCGTGTGGATCATAAATACTACTGACGAAGGAGACAGGAGGAAATTCCCGTCGATGTCGGTCGCGTATTTTTTTCTACTTTTTCTTTTCTCTCTGATTTTTTAACCTCTTTACCAATCGCAGAGATCGACGCGACCCCCGTGAAGTCGGTTGGTCGTTCTCGGGGCTGGCGCTGTCGGGCTGGATGAATGGGCGTGAGAGATAACAGAGTAGACGTGATGGCTGTGATGGCGGAGGGGGCTGTGGATCTCATTGTGGGGAGGATAATGAGACTATTTTATTTTTTCTTCGGTGGACTCGTTTTTCTTTGTGTTGTGGAGTAATTATGTGCCGCCCCCTCCCCCTCCCCCCACCCTCTCTCTTTTCTCCACACGGATGGTTGGAGATACTTATGAGTGGTTCCGGTGGAGGAGGGGGAGGGGGAGGGGGAGTGCTTCACATACGGCTGTCAGTTGTTAAATCTCTATTGTTATATAGTGCTAAACAAGCGCTGTTGTGGTGCGTGTATTTGTCTGTTTGTCAAAAACACGCACGCACGCACGGCGGACACACACGCACGTGCAGAGGCGCGCGTGCACACACACACGCACACACACACACACACACACACACACACACCACACACAACACACACACACACACCACACACACACCACACACACCTCTCTCTCTCTCTCTTT
>NW_020868573.1:424388-524388 GCF_003789085.1 Penaeus vannamei
GAGAACTTTCACTCGCTCCGTAGTTCATCGCTGACTGGAGGATGGGTGTTTTCGTCTGGATGGGGGGCGTTTGTGGAGTGGGCGTGCGTGGGGCGTTGGTTGTTTTCCAGGGAAGGGTGAGGGCTAGAAGGAGGGCGTGATAAAAGGAGGAGGAGAAAGAGAACGAGAGAGAGGCTAGAAAGGAGGGGGAAGGTTTGGTGATAAGAGCAGAGAAGGGTTTGGGAAGCTGGAGGGGGAAGAGAAAAGGGAGAGCGTGGAAGGGGGGGGGAAGGTGAAGAGCGGAACGAAAGATGAGAGGAAGAGGGAGGAAGGAGGATAGAAGGAGGCGGGAGTGCCTGTAACCTCGAGGGTGTTGGCTGTGCTCGGTGAATGCTCAAGTGCCTGTTTTCCGGTGGAAAGCGAATGAAGAGGAATGGGGGAGGGGGTGAGAAAATATGTAGGAGGTCGAAGGGGGGAAAGAGAGCGAGGTAGGAAGAAGATGAGAGCTAAGGAAGAAGGGAGAGAGGGGAGAGAAGGAACAGCAGAAAGAAATGCGATGACCTTGCCGGCCTGTCCTTGGCGCGTGCCAATACATAGGAAAGACTGGTGATTTGCTCCTCGTAGCTTTTTGTCCCCTCCTCCTCTCTTCTCTTCCTCCTCTTTTTCCACCTTTTTTCCCTTGCTCCATTTGTATTTTCTGTCCTCTCTCCTCTTCTCCATTTTTTTTTTTTTTTTTTCTTAGATTACTGGAGGTTATTTTAAGCCATCTCCCATTGCTCTTTTCGGAAGCTCGATCCCCCGTTTCTCGTTGTCGCTAAAATGGCTCGCCCTCTCGGCTCTGTGTGTCCCTTGACTCCCTCTATCCTTTCCCTGCCATTTTCCGTTTCATCTCTCGTTCTCTCTTTCCATCTTTATCTGTGTCTTTTCTCTTTGCATCGCCATGTATCATTTTTTAATCTGTTTTGGTGTCTCTCTCTCTCTTCTTCTCTCTCTCTCTCTCTCTCTCTCTCTCTCTCTCTCTCTCTCCTCTCTCTCTCTCTTCTCTCTTCTCTCTCTCTCTCTTCGCTCTCTCTCTCTCTCTTACCTCTCTCTCTACCTTTACCTCTACCTCCACCTCCACCTCCCCTCCCTCCACCTCCCTCCCTTCTCTCTTCTCTCCCCTCCTCCCTCCCTTCCCTCTCTTTCCGCTCTCCGTTTTTTCACTTTCTCTCCCCTCCCCCCCCCTCTTCTCTTCTCTTCTCTCCTTTCTTCCAAAATTAGCACTCCTACTTCATTTCCCTTTCCTGGACATGCATTGTGCTGGATGCGCGGCGAGAGCTCTCTGCCGGGGCCTAGAAATGCATACCTTGCGAGGCGAGTGCATATGATGCATATTAAGCCGTGGCAAGGATCCCCTATTCTCGATCCTATGCCGTCGGTGGGTATGGGTGAGAATCGCGTGCTCTGGTTCCGGGAAAACTGCGTTTAGAAGGATAATTAATTCGGTTTGAGGAATACCTGCTAATTTTTTTCCTTGTCGAGGTTTTCCTTCTTTCGTGTTCATTTCCTCTTTTTTTGATTGATTGCTTTGCGTGTTTGTGCATTACATTTCAGCCTAATATTCCGGGAAACAAGAGAGAGAAAAAAAAAAATTGTTAAGGGATTTTCGTTCGATCGTGAGAGAAAGTGCTGCGGGTTGGCGTGGAAGGGAGGTGGAACGGAGGAATGGCTTGGCCCCTTCCTTTCCTTCCATCACGCCATCTCTCTCTCATTCTGCCTTGTCTCTCTATTTCTATCTTCTCTCTTCTCTGTTCCTCTCTTTCTTCTCTTCTCTTCTCTTCTCTTCTCTTCTCTTCTCTCTTCTCTTCTCTTCTCTCTCTCTCTCCTCTCCTCTCCTCTCTTCCTCTCTCTCTCTCTCCTCTCCTCTCCTCTCTCTCTCTCTCTCTCTCTCTCTCTCTCCTCTCCTCTCTCTCCTCTCCTCTCCTCTCTCTCTCTCTCTCTCTCATACACACACACACACATAAACATAAACGCACTCTATAGTATTTGATTGTATACTGTGAACAAATCAAAATTGCTAGAAAATATAAGAATATCAAGAATGATGAGAAACCCCGAGCAGTATCATAACAGGTCCAGCGTGTGTGTAGTAACTCTGCTCACTGTATGTGGCAGAGGTAAACACGAGACCCTGGCCCGTGTTTCCCCTCGAGGTGATATGGAACGAGGGGGCGAAGAGGGAGAGGGAGGTGCGCGGGGGGGCGAGGGGGAGAGGGGGTGGGAGGGTTCCGCAGGGGTGGGGGGCGAGGGGAGAGGGAGGGTGCCGCAGGTGGGGGGGCGGGGGGGAGAGGTGGGTGCCGCAGGGGGGGAGGGAGGGTGCCGCAAGTGGGGCGAGGGGGGAAGGGTGCCGCAGGGACGGGAGATGGAGCGGCGAGCCAGGCAGTAATGGAGATAAGGTCGATGGGTATGGTGAGAATGCGGCGAGGGAAATGAGATGTGTTGGCCTGGACCTCGATCTGCTGTCGCGGCTGTCACCTGGTTTGGGCGTGCGGGGGGGGGGGGTCAGCGTCGGGGGCTTCTGCGGGCGGGAGATTGAGATGGGCGTGTCAGGGATGGTGGCCTACAACGTGTGCTCTTGTGCAGTGTACACGGTGTACAGCTGTGCGTATTGTAGGGAGTGTGTCTGATCTCGTACGTGCATACAGCAGCTGTGTTGTGACGTGGATGGGAGATGATACACGTGTGTGTGTGTGTGGTGAGGGGAAGGTCGAGTTGCGACGGTAAACTGGGGAGAAGATCCGCTACGTGGGGAGAGGCAGGGGTGGTATGGGGGTGGAGAGGGGGAAAACGGGGGGGGGGGTTTAGGAAGGGAACATACTTCCGGTACCTCCAGGTGATTACTCTCTGAACCGGGGAAGAGGGGCGAGGTAGAATCCGGGGATGGAGGGAGTCTATTGACGGACAAGGGGGGGGGGGAGGGGATTTTCAGGTAGAGAGTGATGATGCGAGAGTGGAGAGAGCAGAGAGAGAGTGAGAGAGATAGAGAGTGAGTGAGAGTTAGAGAGCGAGAGATAGAGAGAGAGCCAGAGAGAGAGATAGAGAGAGAGAGAGAGATAGAGAGAATAGAGAGAGAGAGAGGAGAGAGAGAGAGCGAGCGCAACCAGAAAATAGAGGCGTGTATGTATGTGTTTACATAGAGTCGTGGAGAGCGAGCGTAAAGGAAGGGAGGAGAGGGAGTGAAGACAATGAAACTGAACGCTTGGAAAGCATAGAGAAGAAAGGGGAATACACGTCGAACACAAAGGGGAATAAAAGCAGGCGGGGGGCGGAAAAATATTCAGAGCAAAGGTGAGACTTAAGAACGGAACGAGAATCTTGGAATACCGACTGTTGAATAATGAAAAAAAAAAAAAAAAAAAACGAAAAAATCGGAAGTAGAAGATCAAAGCGTTTACTTCGCGTTCGCCTTAAAAAAAAGAAAGATAAAAAAAAGTTAAAGGCGTTGATGGGGGGGGAAGGGTTAGGGGGAGGGGACGAGGACTTTGGCGGGATGGGAAGTTAGTAGACTGTTATGTACCGGTACGGAGGTGACATTTAATTTTCGGAAGGGAAGGGCACCTCATTTCGGGCCTCGGAGGGTGATGGTGCTCGAGATAACCCCCGGTCGTCGCGGAGGTGCGTTTCGTCCCCGTCTCTTTGGGGTGGGGAAGGGGGGGGGAAGAGGAGGGGGGAGGGAGGGGAAGGGAGAGCGTGGAGAGCCTAGTAAATGTCCTTTCCTCGCGTTGGAGACTTGATACCGATATTTTTTCTGTTTTTTTTTCCTTTTTTTGGTTGTTTTGTTGTTGTTGTTGTTGTTGTTTCAGGGGTAAGCGTGGGGTTCTTTTGGTTTATTTTTGGTCTAAATTTTCCTTTGTTTAGGATTTCGTTCGTAAGTAGTGATGTAGATGGATGATTTATGCTTTAAAAAAAATAACATGTTAGCTTAAGTACTGGGGAAGACTTGACACTGAATGATCACCTCACATCACCTCCCTCCTTCTTCTTCCCCCTCCTTCCCTCCCTCATTATCCCCCTCCCTTCCCCCTTCTCCTCTTCCCTCCCTCCTTCCTCCCTCTTTACCCCCTCTTCCTTCCCTCCCTCCTTAGCCCCCTCCCTCCTTCCCTCCCTCCTCATCCCCCTCTCTCCTTCCTTCCCACTTCCCCTCCTCCCTTCTCCCTCCTTGCCTCCCTCCTTACCCCCTCCTTCCCCCACCCTCCTTTCCCTCCCTCCCCTTTATAACCCCCTCGAGGACGAGAAGAAGTGAGTCCCTGTTGCTGGAAGACGGAGGAGGGCGCGGGAACTGAGGGTGATGGAGGCCAGGTGTTCGCCCGCTGGGAGACACTGGGGCGGGAGGGGGCGGGGGCGGGGGCGGGGGCTGAGCCTAAGTACTCCCCTCCTTTTAGATCTTTCGCCCGTGTCCTCTCTTCGCTTCTCGCCTTCTGTCTCCTCTTGTGGTTGGTTTGTTTTTTTTGTCTTGTCTTCTCTTATTTTGCCTTTTCTTGTTTCTATTTTTATTTTTTCTCTCTTTTCTCTTTTTTTTTTCTCTCCTCTCCTCTACCCTTCTATTCTGTTTCCTTCTCTTATCTCCCCTCTTCTCTCGTCTCCTCTCCCTTTCTCCACCTCTCTCCTTGTCATCTTCTTTGATCAAGGGATTTTTCTGCTTCTTTTGGTTGGCACGGTTTGCTTATGCTGGCATTTTTATGTCTAGAAAGAGACTGATTTGGGAAAGTTTGTCTGGAGTTTACTGTTTTTGTCGGGTCTTTTTTCGGTTTGTTTTTATTTCCTATTTTTCTGTAGCAGTTAGTTTCGAGTGCGGTCCCCCTCAGACCATTTTCTTTTTTCATCTCATCTCTCTCTCCATTTTCCCCTCTGGCACTCGCCCTCTTTCCTCCTCCCCTCTTCTCCCCTTTCCCTCCCTCTTTCCCTTTCTCTCTCTTCTTTTTCATCCTCCAGCTGGCCTTTTATCTTATCCCCTTCTCCTCCCGTTCCCCTTTCCCTGCGTCTGCCACGTTAGTGAGAACATTGACAGGAATTTGTGGCACTTCCGATCTGGTGCGTCTGAGGGGAAGAAGGGGGGAGGGGCTGAGGGGAAAGGAGTCTTGTGTGGTCCGGAGTGAGGGGACGGAGGAGGGGGTGAGGGTGAGGGGTGAGGGAGGGGGGTGAGAGGAGGGTGGGGTAGGGGGGGTGAGGGGTGGGGATGAGAGGAGGGTGAGGGAGGGTGAGGTAGGGGCGGGGGTGGTGTCACAAGCCCATGTCATAAAATGTCGGGAATAATGTTGCTAGGCTCCTTGGGCTTAGAAGGGAGAGGCGGGGGGGACAGGAACGCGTGAGGGAGAGGGAGAGGGAAGGACAGGAACGCGTGAGGGAGAGGCTTCCAGAGGAAAGTTGAAAGAAAGGCGTCGTCTTGATGGTATTCTTTGATTTCCTTTAAGAGTTTTAAAAGGGGTTTTAGGGTACGATCGAGAGGAGGAAGGTGTCTCTGTTGCTTCCATTTCGCTGATGTCGCTGTAAATGTTTTTTGGGTCGACTGCCGCTCTCCCGTTTAATTTTTCTTTTGATTTTCACGTCGGAATATATATACTTTTTTATGATTGTGGTTCGGTCTGAATCGGTCTGAATTATTTGATTTTTTGGCAAAACATTAGATTAGATGTTTTTCCGCGCGCTACAAAGAGGGGAAAAAAGAATGATGTTATTCGCTACATTTATATATATATAATTGGATTTTTTTTTTTTTTTCATCGTCCACTTTGTTGAGAAAGAGGAGATCAAAGGGGTTATTTTTGCTAGCGGAAGGGAAGGGAAACGTGGAAGTCGTTACCTTTTTCCCCTCGCGATGTACACTGGTGGATCTCGGGGGGGGGGGGACTCCCTTTTTTCATCTCTCTATGGTGGTGATTGATAGGGCTCATTTCCTGGTCTTTCTTGTTTAACAGTCTGTTTCTTTCTCTTTTTATTTCTTTCTCTCTTTTTTTTCTTTCTCTTTCTTTCTCTTTCTCTTTCTCTTTCTCTCTCCTCTCTCTCTCTCTCTTCTCTCTCTCTCTCTCTCTCTCTCCTCTCTTCTCTCTCTCTCTCTCTCTCTCTCTCTCTCTCTCTCTCTTCTCTCTCTCTCTCTCTCTCTCTCTCTCTCTCCTCTCTCTCTCTCTCTCTCTCTCTCTCTCTCTCTCTCTCTCTCTCTCTCTCTCCTCTCCTCTCTCTTTCTCTCTCGTCCCTCTCCCTTTTCTTCTCTCTCTCTCTATAATATGCCACCCCTTCCCTTTCTTTGTGTACCTGTGTGATATTATCCTGTGCCCGCCATAACGATATTGAAAATTAAAAAGGAAAGAGATTGATTAATTTCTTTTCAAAACTTTAGAAGATTCGAGAGGCATAGACCGAGCGAAATCCATCGTTGCGGCAGTGAGGAAGGTGGGGAAGGTGAGGGGTGAGGGGGGGTGCGAGGGGAGCCAGGGGAGCCAGGGGCGGGGCGAGGGGGAGGGGGGAGGGGCGAGGGGGACGGGGGGAGGGGGCGGGTAATGTGGTGGGGAGGGGGAGTGGGGGTGGGGGTAATGTTGCGGGAGGGGGGGGGAGCTCCTGTAAATGTAATGATCGTGTCATGCGATCCGCTTGTGCGTGTAGCGTTATCGGTTACGACGGGTTTGATGTCTCGGGACCCGATACCCGGGCTGAGTGTGATAGGGAGGGGTGGGGTGGGGAATAGGAGGGGGGTATCCAAGGGTATATGAGAGGGAGGGGGGAAAGGATAGGGTGGGGTGGGGGGAATAGGAGGGGGTATAGAGAGGGGGGAAGGAGAGGGGGGGGTTGGGGAATAGGAGGGGTGGGAGGGGGAGGGGTCCAGGGTGGGTATGGAGGGGAAGGGTAGGGATAAATATGGGGAGAGGGTATCCAGGGTGGAGGAGGGAAAGGTTAGGAGGGAGAGGAGGGGGAGGAAGAGGAAGGGGAAGGGTTAGCAAGAGATGGGAAGTGGGAAGAGGGGAGAGGAGAGGAAGGAGAGGTGTACGCGAGGGGAGAGTAAGGTGGAAGGAAGAGGAGGAGAGGTGAAGAGGGGCATTCGATAAAGGGAGCAAAGCGATTTAACAAGTGATATGGAAGATTCTGGGCTCTGTTTTGCGTCCCTTCGGTGTCCCTTCGGTGGCCCTTCGGTGTCCCTTCGGTCTTCGGCGATGAATGGTTTCGCGGTTTTCCTTCGCGATACCCAAGCCGCCCACGCCCTTGCCGCTAATCGTCGGCTAGGATGTGGTCGCGTGGAGAGCGAGGAAGGGATGTGGGCGTGATCGTGGGAGGGACGCACTCGAACCGGTACTCGGATTCTCAATCGGGGAGCCGCGCAGGGGGGAGGGAGTCGTAGCAGCATGGGGAGGGAGTGGGCGTGCTCGGGCGTCAGGGCGGATGGGGGCGCGGGAAGCGTTGGGTAGTATGGAAGGGAATGGGCGGGCGGGCGGGCGGCGGAGAGAGTAGGAGGGAGGGTGAGTGGTGGGTGGGTGGGGGGTGTTTGGGCGGCTGAGAGAGTGGGAGGGGCGGGCGCGGAGAGAGTGGGGAGGGGGGGCGGGCGACGGAGAGAGTAGGAGGGAGGGTGGGTGGGTGTATGGGTTGGGAGATTAAATAAGTTATATAGATTATCTAAGCAGCTCCCCGCCACGACGGGGAGAAGGTGAGGGGGGAGGGAGAAGGATCGATGGAATAGATAGATGGGCTGGGAGTGGGATAGGCGGATAAATGAGGAGGATGGGAAGGAGGAATTAAAGGAGGATTGTGGGTTCGATTGGATTTTGAGGAAGTTGATTGGACGAGCAAGGCGCGCGCCCGTAACCAGATTGGACAGAAGCGGCGAGAGGATTGGGTTAGGAGAGGTTCCCGCCGAGGCTCCGGGAGCGAAGGGAGAAGGAGGGAAGAAGGGATCGATGTCGGCGGGAGGGAGGAAACAACGGGCGACGGACGGGGCTACCTGTAGAAGGCGCTGGCGGAGGCGGCGAGGAGGAGGGAGGAGGAGAGGGAGAGGAGGAGGGAGAGGGAGGACGGACGGACGGCAGAATCTCCCGAAACCCCCCCACCCCCACCCTTCAGCCAGACAGGAGCGCGAGGGGGCCCAGGAAAAGGATTCCCGTCAGCGGCGGACTGTCTGGCGGGTGGGTTGGGGTGGGTTGGGGGAGATTCCGTCATTCGACATTAATGAATATCGACGTTGGGCCCCGAGTGGGTGGGCGGGAGAGGAGGGGGGGGAGGGAGGGGGTGACAGACGTGACGTGAGTGGGACTGCATGACGCGTAAGCTGTCATGTTTATATTATGGAGTGAATTTGTTGTGGTTTGTGGTCTGGGTGGGAGGGTTTATTATTTTATTTTTATTTTAGGCTTTTTTATTTCTATTTATTAAATGCTTTTTGTGTTATCGTTAATTTCGTTTTCAATATATATTGTTGCAGTCGGTAATGTAAATATTATTGAAACTATTATTATGTTATTATTTTTATGGCTAGGGTGATCCACATTAGTATTTTGTTATTATTATTGTTGTTATTATTAGTCTATTATTATTATTAATATTATTATTATTATTTCCGTTGTTATTGTTATCAATATTATTATTATTGTTATTATTATTATTATCATTATTATTGATATCGTTTTCATGTGTTTCTTGTGCCTTATCTTATGCTTCTCTCCTTTCCGACCGCCTCCCTTTCATCCTCTTTCTCCTCCTTCCTCTTCGCTTGGGCGTCGCGTTGTGAAGCCTGTCATAATGGCTCGCGTACCTCACCCTGTCTATATTTGGATTTACGCACACCCATACCTCCTTCCACTTGTCTTTGTGTTTATTTCATATCTCATTCGCCCCCTAAGTTAGTTTCTTCTTTTCTCTTTCCTTCTCTTGGTTCCCTCCTTTCTTTCTGTTCTTTCTGCTGTTCCTCTTGACCCTCTTCCCCTCTCCCCTTGCTTGTAGTTTGGTCTGTCTCTCTACCTTCTCTTTCTTCTTCATTTTTACTCCTGTCTGCTATTGTCTCATTTTCGTCTTCCATTTTCCTGCATTTCTCGGAGGTTCCCGAACCCCTTTCTCTCTCTCGCCTCTCTTTTTCTCCTCCTCTCTTTGTCTCTCTTCGCCGTCCTTCCTCTTCTCTGTCCGGCCCATTTAGTCCTTAGCGAGCGAGTGTTGACCTGGCAACGAACGTCCTAATTTAGCCTCCGTCGGCGAGTCGTCCTTCCGGTCGGGTCGCGACCTGTCCCCGAGGCCGGAACCGCGTGGCATTTAACCCGACGAAGGGGCCGAGAGGAAACGAGACTTGGGGTCCCGGCGGAGCTTTAAAGTCAGATTGTTGTTGTTGTAGTTGCTTGGTGTTGTCTTGGTGTTTTTTTTTGTTGTATTGTTTGTGGTGTGTGTGTGTGTGTGTGTGTGTGTTTCTTTTATTGTGTTTGGGTATTGTTGTGTGTGTCTGTGTCTGTGTCTGTCTGTCTGTCTGTCTGTCTGTCTGTCTGTCTTAAAGTCTCTCCTTCTGGGCTTTCCCCAAGGCGGTGTTTCTCGAATTGGATAGCTTTTGGTTTAAATTGGGGCCTCTTTTTCCCCCCACGGCTCTCGCTCCTTTTCGCTTCGGATCCCAAGAGCAAAGTCGAAATCTCCCTTTAGGAGGCGTAAAGTGTAATGGTATTGTCTCGTGATGAAATGCGAGGATTTGTGCTGTCCGAAGAGGCGACGAAAGAGGGAAAATGCACCACCAGAATAGCACAAAGCTTTAGGACATTAGTTAACTCTAATGGTACAATGAGCCCTCTCTGTGGCATTAGGGTAAGAGCACCGGATTATGTGCAGTTTACCAGTGCATTATATATAGAATACAATTTTGGAAGCGAAGCCAAGATCAGCAAGGCCAGCATTGCAGTATGGCTTCAGTATTTACTTTTGGTTACTGCAATATTTGTTAATTACATCATCACTTTGAGGTACTAAAGCGTTCTGGCATATTTCGTCTGTGACATTCTCGCATTCATGAATTCAGCCGAACTAGATGTGTTTTTTCAGCAAATGAACTCTCCTCTCCTCCCTCCCCTCCCTCTTCCTCCCTCCCCTCCCTCTCCCCCCTCCCTCCCCTCCCCTCCCTCCCCCCCTCCCCTCCCCCCACCCCTCCTCTCCCCTCCCCTCCCTCCACTGCTCTTCTCTCCCCTTCCCTCCCTTCGTCGCCAGCTATGTTTGAAATGATTTATAATAATCCTCCGTGCTCGTCTTAAGTACTTCCACATGCATTCCGACATCCACCTTTGGTTTTGTGGCGTCTGTCATCCTTCACGCCTGTCAGACCAAAGTAAATGCACGGCGGAGAAGGGCAAACGCGATTGTGCGGGGGGCTGAGGGCGTCGCAGCGGGGGAGGGCAAGTCCTTATGAGGGAGGGGGCGAGGGCGGGACGGCGGTGGGGGACGGTTCGCTTTTGTGAGGAGGGCGAGGGAATGAGGGGAGGCACTTCTGATGGGGAATGAGGGAGTGGAAGAGTGTGTTATGGCGAGCGAGGGGGGGAGTGGGGAAGGGAGAGCGTGGTAAAGGGGGAGGGTGTGGCGGAGTCCTGGTATCGAGGGAGAAAGGCATGGGAGAGCGATGGTATTATCTTAATTGAAGTCGACGGCACGCAGACTGCGGTACTGCAGTAGAAGCTTTGGCGAAGGGGGGAGAGAGGGGAAGATTGGGTGTGGGAGACGGGGGGGTGGGGTCAGAGTACTTACCGAAAATCTTCCTTTCCTTTCCTTCTCTCCTACTTAATTTCTTTCCATATCTGAATCATTTTTGGTTTTGCAGATGTAACCTTTGTTATTACTTGATGGAAAGTCTCCTAACTCGTATATAAATTATTTTGCATGAAAGGTCAAGTACTTTAGCCTTCGTTAAATGTCTCAGTTTCTCTATGCGTAACGAACAGGTGCCGCCGGACAGGGACCAGGGGCCAGGGGCAAGTTCACCTGGCGTGCCATAACTCCTGAGTATGTTGTTCCGTGACGCGGGTCGTCTGTCCTTCGTTTAATTTAGTTCACCTGGCCCGCTGGAGAGGGACTCACCTGCGTGGCTTCGCTTCCCCTCTACCTTCGCATCGCCGAGGGGTTTTCTGATATAAATATTGATCCTATGTTATCACTGTTGTTTTGCGCTTTGTTACGAGGATGGAAAAAAGTTCGGTGTTCAGATGGACGATGTTTTTGACGTGGAGTATTTTGGTTCCATTGATAGAGCTATATGATTGACGTGGGTGTCACTTACTATGGGATTTTAGATGAATTTTAATTATGAATATATCTTGACTTGACGTTGAGTATGGGCGGGGATAGTGAATGAAGGTGAACGCGCCGCTGAGAGATGTAGGGCGTTTGGTCTCCGTGATCGATATGTCGGCGCCTTCGCTAAGGGATGGGGGGGGGTGTTACCTGAGGGGTGCCAGGGATAGCTGTCACCGTGGGTGCAGCGGCTGTGTGTCACTCGATGGAATTAGCCGTCGCCGGCGTAGTTAGTCCCTGCCTTTTGCGGCGTGTGCAAGCCGCTTTCCGTCTCGGCTGACAGCTGTCACCGTCCAGCTTCCGAAATGGATTCTTGCTCGTCGATCCGCTTGTCAAGGGTGTTGTCTTGTTTCGCTTTGTATTTGCGCGCTGTCGACGCCGCGGGGTGCTCTCGCGCTGGTGTTTGTCACGGTGTTGTCAGGGCGGGTCTGCTTTGCTTGACGCTGACGAGAGGCGGGCGAATTGGCAACTTCCCTAAACCTCTCATGGAATTAATAGTAAACTAAAGATATTTTTGTTGTAGTAGAGAATAATATGCCTTATACCATTTTCTGTTTATTGTAGATACTTTTGGATTCCCAAATATGATGCTATATTCATACGGTTCAACTTGAGCACTGTATGATTCATGTATGATTCTGGTGTTTTTTTTTTAATGAATATTTGCACACCGCGGTTGTTTGTGCGTTCATGTGCACACAAGATGACCCATATTGCGGTCAAAGACTGCTGCCATAGCGTGACCGCCGGAACGGAAGTAATCTGCTGTGGCCAGGTGACTTTTGATTCCGTGCCTTCGACGAAACGCGTTCCTTTGCAAGAAATGAAGAGAGACAGCTTGATAATTATGCAAGGGAGCTCAGATGAGTAGCCGGGCGCAGGTATGGCGGGTCGGAGATGGCGGTGCGTGAGCGACAGGTCGATTTAGTGAGCGCAGTAAATATTGCATGTCGGAGCCCCAGCGGTGGCGGCGGCGCCAATCTGGCGGCCCCGCTAGCGTGCTTACCTGAGGCCGCGTGGGCACCTGGCGGGGAGGGGGGAGGGGGAGTAGGAGTAGGCCAGGCTCTCTTTAGGGCATGGCCGTATAAGCAGATGCTTGCGTAGGGATTGCGGCAATGGCTCATCCTTTCGGTGAGTGTTCTCGCTGCATTATTGCCAAGCGCTTGCGTGGCTCCGCCTCAGCATGATTCACCGCATATTTGGAACTCGGATGCCCTTCGCGGCACTGTTTGCTGTGTTCGCCGACCCTGATTGAAGGCAAGCGAAATTAAATCAGAGGGATGTGCATTGCATTTTCTGCCTTGCTGCGTCCATTGTGGTTAACTGCCCTGCCTTTGCTCGGAATATTACTAAACCTCTCCTGCGAGAGAAGCAGCTGCAAGAGTATATGTTTATTAGAATGAATAAACATTACGTAATCCAATATATGAATTAAAATCTACAGGACTTCTCTGGAAACTTAATTAGTGTACTTTTTGTTTCGTCTGTCATCTCGAGAAGCGCGGCCGCCTAGCGGGAAGGGAGTCGACGCAGGGAGCCCTTGGGTAACCCGACCCGAGGAGAGTGACCCGAAAGAGAGGGATTTGATCTTTCCGGGTATTTTTAGACTTGACTGCCGGACTCACAACGGCCAGGACGACCTTTCCACGGGGATGGTGATTGATGGATGTAGGACTCTCTCTCTCTCTCTCTCTCTCTCTCCTCTCTCTCTCTCTCCTTCTCTCTCTCTCTCTCTCTCTCTCTCTCTCTCTCTCTCTCACTCTCTGGCTCTATCTCTCTCTCTCTCTCTCTCTCTCTCTCCTCTCTCTCTCTCTCTCTCTCTCTCTCTCTCTCTCTCTCCTCTCTCTCTCTCTCGCTCTCTCTCTCTCTCTCTCTCTCTTCTCTCTCTCTCTCTCTCTCTCTCTCTCTCTCTCTCTCTCTCTCTCTCTCTCTCTCTCTCTCTCTCGCTTCTCTCTCTCTCTCTCTCTCTCTCTCTCTCTCTCTCTCTCTCTCTCTCTCTCTCTCTCTCTCTCTCTCTCTCTCTCTCTCTCTCTCTCTCTCTCTCTCTCTCTCTCTCTCTCTCTCTCTCTCTCTCTCTCTCTCTCTCTCTCTCTCTCTCTCTCTCTCTCTCTCTCTCTCTCTCTCTCTCTCTCTCTCTCTCTCTCTCTCTCTCTCTCTCTCTCTCTCTCTCTCTCTCTCTCTCTTCTCTCTCTCTCTCTCTCTCTCTCTCTCTCTCTCTCTCTCTCTCTCTCTCTCTCTCTCTCTCTCTCTCTCTCTCTCTCTCTCTCTCTCTCTCTCTCTCTCTCTCTCTCTCTCTCTCGACTCTTCCACACCTACTTCATCACATTACTCGCCCTCTCCCTCTCCTTTACCTACACCTTTCTGCCTTCATGACCGTGCAACATTTACCTCAAGGGGAGTGGCTGATCTGGCGCTGCTCCTCGCCACTGCTCCTCGCCTCTCGGGGGAGTAGGACCTGTCGGAGGAGGAGCTCAGATCAGAGGACACGGGCCCGTTGCGACCATCCTTCACGGCCAGATCTCGGGGGACTCCTACACAGGCGTTGGGGGAAGCGGGATCGACTGAAGAAGGATTGCGGATTGAGTGTACTCCGGGGTGGATGGATGCCCGGGTCGAGGAGCAGGGCAGGGCGATCCTTCTAATTGATCTGATGCCGTTTGTCTGTTCTTTTGCGGTGGATTTAGGCCGTAAGGAGGATTTGAATTGATTTTTTATTTTTTATTTTTCGTGTGTGTTTCTCCTTTCCTCTGTTCTTTCTTTATTCGTTTACTTGTCTTCTGGTTTCGGTTCGTACGGACGGAGAGCGCACGGAAATTGTTGCCGCGAAGGAAAAAAGTTTCTCTAATTAGATTTCAGCGGGCCTTCTACGGTAATGGAAGGGGCTGACATGCCACGGGAGGTTGACATGGGGAGGGGGGTTCTGGTGAGGTTTTCCTTTTGTTCTTTTGTATATCTTTGTGTCCGGATTTAGCGCTTGATTCTTCTCTTCCTTCTTTCCTTCTCTGATTTTTCCTTTATGATCTCTCTCTCTCTCTCTCTCTCTCTCTCTCTCTCTCTCTCTCTCTCTCTCTCTCTCTCTCTCTCTCTCTCTCTCTCTTCTCTCTCTCTCTCTCTCTCTCTCTCTCTCTCTCTCTCTAACTTCCCTCTCCCTCTATATATATTCCTGTCCATCTCCCTTTCCCTCTCCTCTTCCCCCAGCCCCACCACCAAAAAAGGCATTTGATTATTACAAGGACAGAACCGTTATAATGAAAGGGTTAAAAATCCATCTGTTACGGATGGAAAGCCCCCTTTCACCCCTGGATCATGGCGTAATGTTCGGATCAGGAGCAACGTTGTATTCGCTGATATGACAGGTAGAGGGGCGGGGGAGGGGAGGATGAGGAAAGTGAGGGGGGAAGGAAGGAGAAGGGGAGAAGGGGAATGGGATGGGAAGGGACTGGAAATATACAGGGGGCAAAATTACGTAGGGCTTGTACGGTGCGTGATGTGACGTCATCGCAGTGACCTATTAAATCTACGGGGGCGAATTATTAGGCCCTGGTATCCGGGTGAGGGTCAGCATTTCTCGGCTCCCGTCGGCGGCTGGAGCGTGTTGGAGGCGGGTCTGTCGCACGCGAGAGGAGTTTCGGCGGAGTTGTAGAGGTACTTTTGTTGTCGACCGTCACGTAATGCGTGAATAGGGGAGGGGGGGGCGGGGGGGGGGGTCCAGGTAGTCGTCCGTAGGGGGGTGATAGTGTATTTATTCTTCATATAAAAGGGGAAGGAGGAGTCTTGGCATTGTTGTTGCTCATGCGAATGGGCGCGGGCGCTTGGTTGATTGCGTGTGCGTGTTTTGTTATTGTTGTTATTATTTTGAGATGTGTTGAGATATTCACTCTGCGTGTGTGTGTGTGTGTTGTGTGTGTGTGTTGTGTGGTGTGTGTGTGTGTGTGTGTGTGTGTGTGTGTTGTGTGTGTGTGTGTGTGTGTGTGCGTGTGCATGTGCATGTGATGAGTGAGTGACTGCAAGTGTAGAGAGAGAATTATATTTTTTGCAAAACGCTGTCTATCGAAAGTCTCGCGGCTCCTCCGTCCGTCCCGCCTTTCCCTGTCCCTCAGCCACGGATTGTTGTTCCTCCCATTCTTTTCTTCAAGCCCGACCCCCCACGTGCTCCCATCCCGTATCTTTATCCCCTCTTCATCTCCCTTGTAATTGTTTGTACCCGCGTGATCGCTCTTTCTCTCCTTTTACGGTTATTTTCCATTCCGTTGATTCTCGCTCTTCGCCATTTTCCCTCGTCGCCCTCTTCGTCAGATCCTCTTTAAATTTATCTTCCTTGTATCTTGTTTCTTATCGGTTCAATGCCTCCCCTTCCTCCCATCTCCTTTCTCCCCTTTCTGTTTTCTTTTCTCCCCATTTTTCTTCCTATTTCTCCTTCCCGTTCTACCTTACCTTCCCTGCCCCCTCCCCCTTCCCCCCCCCCCCCCCCCCCCCCCCCCCCCCCCCCCCACCGTCCCCCCCCCCCCCGCCCCCCCCACCCCCCCCCCGCCCCCCCCCCCTACCCCCCCACCCCCTCCCCCCCCCCCCCCACGCATCCCCCCCCACCCCACCCCCCCCACCCCCCCCCCCCCCCCGCCCCCTCCCGCCCCGCCCCCCACCCCACCCCCCCCCCCCGCCCCCCGCCCCCCCGCCCCCCCCCCCCCCCCCCCCCACCCCCTGCCCCCCCCCCCCGCCCCCCCCCCCCTCCCCCCCTCCCCCCCCACCCGCCCCCCCCCCCCCCCCCCCTCCCCACCCGCCAACCCCACCCCCCCCCGCCCCCCCCCACCCCCCCCCCCGCTCACCCGCCCCCCCCCCGCCCCGCCCCCCCAACCCCCCCCCCCTCCCCCCCCCCCCCCCCCCCCCCCCCCCCCCCCCCCCCCCCCCCCCCCCCCCCCCCCACCCACCCTCCCCCTCCCCCCTCCCCCCCCCCGCCCCCCCCGCCCCCCCCGCCCCCCCCCCCCCCCCCCCCCCCCCCCCCCCCCCCCCCCCCCCCCCCCCAGCCCCCCCCCCCCCCCGCCCTCCCCCCCCCCCTCCCCCCCCCCCCCCCGCCCCCCCCCCCCCCCCCCCGCCCCCCCCCCCCCCCCCCCCCCCCCCGCCCACCCCCCCCCCCCCCCTCCCCCCCACCCCCCGTCCCCGCCCCCCATCCCCCCTCACCTCCCCCCCCCGTCCCCCCCCCCCGCCCTCCCCCCCCCGCCCCCCCCCCCCCCCCCCCCACCCCCCCTCCCCCCCGCCCCCCTCCCCCCCCCCCCACCCCCCCCCCACCCCCCCCCACCCCCCCCCCCCACTCATCTCTCTCTCCCCTCTCTCTCTCTCTCTCTCTCTCTCTTCTCTCTCTCTCTCTCTCCTCTCTCTCTCTCTCTCTTCTCTCTCTCTCCTCTCTCTCTCCTCTCCCTTCCCTCCTCTCTCCTCTCCCTCTCTCTCTCCTCCCCTCTCCCTCTCCCTCCCTCCCATCCCTCTCCATCCCTCTCTCCCTCTCTCCCTCCCTCCCTCCCTTTTCCTTCTTACTATCTCCCATTCACTCCTTTCTGAAAGCTCTCTCTCTCTCTCTCCTTTTCACTCCTTCCTACTCTCTCCCCTCCATTTCACGCCTTACACTCTCTCCCTTCCCTCCCTTTCACTCCTTACTTATTCTCCCTTTCACTCCTTTCTGAAAGCTCTCTCTCTCTCTCCTTTTCACTCCTTCCTACTCTCTCTCCCTCCATTTCACGCCTTACACCTCTCTCCCTCCCTCCCTTTCACCCTTACTTTCTCCCTTTCACTCCTTTTCTGAAAGCTCTCTCTCTCTCTCTCCTTTCACTCCTTTCCTACTCTCTCTCCCTCCATTTCACGCCTTATACTCTCTCCCTCCCTCTCATTCCTTTCTACTCTCCCTCCCTTTTCACCCACTTCCTTCCTACTCTCCCTCCCTTTCACTCCTTTCCTACCTCCCTCCCTTTTACTCCTTCCTACTCTCCCTCCCTTTCACTCCTTCCTACTCTCCCTCCCTTTCACTCCCTCCTACCCTCCCTCCCTTTTACTCCTTCCTTCCCTCCCTTTCACTCCTTCCTACTCTCCCTCCCTTTCACTCCTTCCTACCCTCCCTCCTTTACTCCTTCCTTCCTCCCTTTCACTCCTTCCTACCGTCCCTCCCCTTACTCCTTCCTTCCCTCCCTTTCACTCCTTCCTACCCTCCTTCGAATCCGAGGTGACGGGCGTGAGATTATCGGGGCTCAGCGATCTTGCCTTTGTTGCCTCGGGCGCGTAACCTGACGTCGTGATTCGCTATCTTTGCTTGCCTGTCGCTGGGTTACTGCCGTGGAGTCCTGTGCCCTGACCCGTGCTTGCCTGCGAGGACTTGGTCGGTTCTTGCCCTTTCTTGTTTTGTCTTTCTCGTTTTTTTTTTTTCGTTTCGTTTCCCCCTACATGTTTTTCTTCCTGTAACCCTCTATCCACTCTCCTTCTTCTTCCTCCCCTCCCTCTTCTTCCTCATCTTTCTGGTCCTCACCTTTACCTCTCTTTCCTCTGCTCACCTCCTCTCCCTCTATCTCTTTCCCCTCCATTCCTACCCCCTCGCCCTTCTCCGTCTTCCTCGCCCTCTGTCTCTCTTTCCCTCCTTCCCTTCTCTTCTCCCTCCCTCCTCGCCCCCCCCCCCTCGTTCCATCCTCCTCCCCCTTTCCCCACACCCTCTTCTTACACTTTTTCTCCCCTCCCTTCTTCCCACCTCCTCTCCTTTTTCTTGCCCCTCTGTCGTCACTTATGCCTCACCTTTTCACCCTCCGTTTTCTAACAAGATCTTGAAATGAGCGAAAAAAAGCGTGCGATTTGATTACCCAAGACAAATTGGATAAGACGGCCCGGGCTGACTTGCAGACAGACAGACAGACAGGCGAAAAAATGACGGGCAGAAAGACACAGACTGATGAGGAGGCGTTGAGGAGAGTCTGGAGTATAGGTGTTGCAGTTAGGTAAACACTGACAGACAGAGAAGCGAGGCAGAAAGTCGTGTTTAACATCCATGCATTGTTGCCGGGGTCGCGTTTGTACATGTCTTTTGCCCTGTGATGGAGTCATGGCTGTGAAGTTTGTGCGTGGGCCGGGAGAAGTTTGTGCGGCGGGGCAGGGGGTGATCAAAAGCGCTGTCGTGGCAACGTGTTCGACTCCCGCCCAGATATCTCGGAAGAAGGCGAAGTGCGTGCCTCGCGGGCGTGTTCTGCCTTGGCTCGCCGCTCCTCGAGATGAGTAGGCCTATGCGCGTATTCCCCGGTGCTTCTGGAAGTTTTGCGAGTTGAATTGCCTCGCGGTGGGTGGCTTTGAAGTTTCGTTTGAACCCGCCAGACTGATATGAAGGTTTGGGTGGATTCACAAGTGGGGGGGGGGGGGAGGTGCTTCTCTGTCTGTTCTCTTCTGTTTAGATTTCATTCGATTTTTTTCAGTTCAGTATCATTTGTGTTCGTTTCGCGTTTTGATTTCTCTCTTTCTCTCTCTCTCTCTCTTCTCTCTCTCTCTCTCTCTCTCTCCTCTCTCTCTCTCTCTCTCTCTCTCTCTTCTCTCTCTCTCTCTCTCTCTCTCTCTCTCTCTCTCTCTCTCTCTTTCTCTTCTCTCTCTCTCTCTCTCTCTCTCTCTCTCTCTCTCTCTCTCTCTCTCTCTCTCTCTCTCTCTCTCTCTCTCTCTCTCTCTCTCTCTCTCTCTCTCTCTCTCTCTCTCCTCTCTCTCTCTCTCTCTCTCTCTCTCTCTCTCTCTCTCTCTCTCTCTCTCTCTCTCTCTCTCTCTCTCTCTCTCTCTCTCTCTCTCTCTCTCTCTCTCTCTCTCTCTCTCTCTCTCTCTCTCTCTCTCTCCTCTCTCTCCTCTCTCTCTTCTCTCTCTCTCTCTCTCTCTCTCTCTCTCTCTCTCTCTCTCTCTCTCTCTCTCTCTCTCTCTCTCTCTCTCTCTCTCTCTCTCTCTCTCTCTCTCTCTCTCTCTCTCTCTCTCTCTCTCTCTCTCTCTCTCTCTCTCTCTCCTCTCTCTCTCTCTCTCTCTCTCTCCTCTCTCTCTCTCTCTCTCTCCCTCTCCCTCTCTCCCTCCCTCCCTCCTCCCTCCCTCCCTCCCTCCTCCCTCCTCCTCTCCTCCTCCTCTCCTCCCCTCCCCCTCCCTCCCCATCTGCAATGAACAGCCAACCTGGCAGATGCAAGAGAAGCACAGAGGCCTAGCGCCGTGGATGTTTTCCCCTCCGCGTCGTGTTCATTGGTATTTTCCATGGCGTCATTCACGGCCGGGGCTCTGTCCGTGTAACCTACTTACCGTGTTGGGCGAAAAAGAGAGGGAAAGAAATGCAGTTATTTGAAAAGCTATTTATAGATCGCGTTCGTTGGAGAGGCGGGGAGTAAGCACGAGGGTTATGAGGATGGTGAGGATGATGAGGAGGAGGATGTTGGTTGTGTGGTGTGGTGGTATGTGGTGATGGTGTGGTTGTGTGATGGTGTAGTGGTGGTGATGGTGGTGGTTGTTGGTGTGGTGGTAGGTGGTGATGGTTGGTGAGTTGTGGTGATGATGTTGGTTGTGGTGGTGGTGATGATGATGGTGATGGTTATGAGGATGAGAATGAGGATAAGGATGATGGTGATGATGATGGTTATACTGGTGATAATGATGAAAATGCTGACGACGACGCGACGATGATGGCGATGGAGAGAATGATTATTTAATCATTCATTTCTTACTGGGTCGAGAAGGAGGATTCCTAGCCAGCGTCATGAGGAGGCCAGAGAGGGAGAGAGAGAGGAAGGCGGTGTGTCAACACGTAGGGCTTTTCATCTCGTGCAGATTAGTTTCCCCTTTTTGTCGTCTAGCTCTTTTACCTTTCACTTCTTTTCCCACTTGTCTGCTTCCTGTCCATTCTCTGCTTCCTCCTTTGCACCTCTTTCGCGAATCCCCTTTGTTTTATGCCTCTCAAGTTGCAGGATATTGCATTGTTTGTTATGCACCGGTTCTTGGGTCGTACTAGCATTGTGTTTCATCGTTGTTGTTTTTTTCAGATGTCGTAACGTGTGACTGTAACTTTTGTTTCTCCTTTTTCTCTGGGGGTCGTTCTTTTCCTCCTCCTCCTCCTCTTTCTCCCCCTCCTCCTCCTCGTTTTTTGCACTTTGTCATACTCAGCTGGTGATTGATTTGAGTGAGAGGGAGAGTAAGAGGGAATTGGGATAAAGAAGAGGAGGAGGAGGGAGGAGGAGGGTCGTGACACCCCCATCTCTTCCCCCCCCCCCCCCATTCGTGCGAGGAGGGTTCAAGGGCATGGCATATCCCCTCCCTCCCCCTCCTCCCTCCGTCCGCCCGCCCGCCCGCGCTGCCCGCCCCACCTGCACGGCATGAATGAGACGTATCGACCAGAGCCGCGATGATAACGATGATGATGACTTGTTGAAGTCCGTCTCTGGTAGGTCAAGAGTCCGGGCGAGGGACTCTTACTCCACACCCTGTGACCTTTGGTTTCCCCGGGTCTGGGGAAGGGGAGGGGGAGGGGGGTTGTTGGGTGGCAGGGAGGGAGAGTTTTCTCTGTTCGAGTGACGGGTCTCTCTCTCTCTCTCTCTCTCTTCTTTCTCTCGCTCTCTCTGTCTCTCTTCTCTCTCTCTCTTTCTCTCTTCCTCTCTCTTCTCTCTCTCTCTCTCTCTCTCTTCTCTCTCTCTTCCTCCTCTCTCTCTCTCTCTCTCTCTCTCTCTCTCTCTCTCTCTCTCTCTCTCTCTCTCTCTCCTCTCTCTCTCTCTCTCTCTCTCTCTCTCTCTCTCTCTCTCTCTTTCTCTTTTCTTTCTCTCTCTCTGTCTCTCTCTCTATCTATCTATCTATTTGTCTATCTGTATCTGTATCTGTATCTGTATCTCTATATCTCTCATGCCCGCATGTATACATATACGTACGCATATATATATATATACACATACACATACACAAACATATACACAAACAGATTTTTCACGCCTTTGTCTGGCGAGCGGGATGGCAAAGCGTCTGTTCCTCGGCGGCGACTATTGACCAACGTATCGATTATTTCGGCCTGCGCTCGCCACCCATCCACCCCCTTGCGATGCTGCCCGACGCATCTGCTCTCCCGGTCGCATCCCCTCCTCACCCACGCGCTCCCCGTGGCGGCTCTTGGGATGTTTGATGTTTGCTGGTGTAGTAGGTTGGTGTTTTGGTTTATGATGACGTTTGGGGTGTGTGTATGTATATATGTTATTAATTTTTGTTTTTGTTTTTATTTGCAGGTAAGATGCGGAGCTGTGTTTGGTGTGGAGTGTCTGTAAGTACTTGTGGGAGTTTTGTTTTTGGTGGAAAGGCAAAGGTAATTCTTTGGAGGTCTTGTGGTGACCGTACTTCTAGAGATGTGTTCGTCAGCGGGGAGGGAAAAGTTTTAATTGGACTTTTTTTGGAGTACTTCTGGAGAACATGCGTCTCTAAGGCCGGTCCTCCCAAGCCACGCCCCCTCGGTCGGCCGGCGTCAGCTGACACGACCGCAGATTGGGCTCCGACACAGGCACGCGAGCGAGGTCCCGGCACAGGGTGTGGGCTCCGTGGGGCGTCGGCACCTCGCGGGAGGAGAGGTTTAAATGGTTTAAAGGCCGGGTGTATGAGCCGAGATTCCCTTCGATGGCTGGGTACTTTATTGCTTATTATCATTTACTCTTTTTCTTTTTTATGCGAACGGGGAAAGGAGAGGAAGAAAGGGGAAGAGGCGATTCGTTTGAGAAGTAAAAGAGGCGATGGCGGTCTAATAGGTCAGCAGGTTAATGGACCCGGCATCGGGGGCTAATAGAGCCAAGCGGCCGCAGATGTGGCTTATGCTTCTCTTCCCCCTATCTGTAACCCCCCCCCTACCCCATCCCCGCACCCATTTTCCCGCGTTGCCTGTTGGGTCATTAATGGTTCGGGCGGGAGGGGAGGCAGCAGTCAATATACGGCTTATCAAGAACACATCAGCCGACTGCGACACCCGATGCCTGTTATCGGAGAGCTTCAGGTAGCCAGCGGAAGGAGGATGGGGTGGGGGGAGGCAGTGCGGTAGGGCAGGGAGGGAGGGGTAGAGACTAAGATGGGGAGGGGGAGGGGGGGGGAGCCAAGGGAAAGGGGTGAAAGGGCCAAGGAGGGAGTGGGAGGGAAAGAGCTAGGGGCGAAAGGGGTAAAATGAATTGGGTGTGCGCAGGAGGGTTTTTGTAAGGGGTTAAAAGTGACTTGTTTGTTGTGTCGCTGGCGAGGGGACGCGCAAACAGGTGGGAAGGTGGTGGTCTTCGATAAGGAACCTTTGTCGGCGTGTCATATATATATAGGTAGATATAGATAGAGATGCAGATAAAGGCATGATATTCATTAGTTTTATATGCAAGTCGTCCGCAGCGACCAGGCAGTAGCAACGCCATAAAATGAATTTGGATATACATACGTGCCGTCCTCAACGACCCGGCGGCGGCGTCAGAATGAGAGAGTCACTGCGGCGGATTTGCGGCAGTTTTTTTTCACTTGCGTATGTATGTATGGGCATGGCTTGTTTGCGGCGCCTTTTCCTATACATTTCGGCCAATGGTGGAGTACATTTCGCCGTGTTTTATCATCTTTTTTTAAGAACCCCCCATTTGGCATCGTCGGAGCGACCGGTCCTTCTGTGCAACATCATTATGGTTTTATACAGCCGTTTTTTAAGAGAATGAGTAGAGCGTGTTATGTTATAGATGGAGTAGCACATCTTTTTAAAGGGAATAAGTACATTGTGTTATGTTGTAGATGAGGTAGCACATTTTGTAAAGGGAATAAGTCCAGCGTGTTATGTTGTAGATGCAGTAGCACATTTTATTTATGGGAATAAGTACCGCTTGTTATGTTGTAGATGCAGTGGAATTTATTAAGGGAATAAGAACAGCTTGTTATGTAAATGCAGTGGATTTTTTAAAGGGAATAAGTATAGCGTGTTATGTTGTAGATGCAGTAACACATCTTTTTAAAGGGAATAAGTACAGCGTGTTATGTTGTAGAAGGAGGAGCCGGGGACCGAATAGCGGTCGCCGTGGCCTACAAGATAGCCGGCCAGCGAACCGATGTTTAATATGTAGATATTATCATGCGGGACCATCAGCCGCCCTCCGGTCTTCACTCCATTATCTTCTACTTTAGCCAGCGCCGCTCGCCCTCAACCCTTTCCCTATTCCTGTTCTTGGGGCTCGCGTCTCCTCCTGCGACGGGGTCCTCTCTGCCTTTGTTCCTGAGTTCGTTGTGTTGGTGTCATTTCCCTCTTTCAATTTCTTTAGGGTTGGTTTTGTTTCTCCTTCTCCCTCTCTCTTTCCTTTCTTCTTAATGTTTCTCTCTTTTCTCTATCTATCTTATATCTGTCTGTCTGTCTATTAATTTTTCCTCCATCTCGACCTCCTCCTCCTCACTCCCATTTCTTCTCTCTCTCTCTCTCTCCCTCTCTCTCTCCTCTCTCTCTCTCTCTCTCTCTCTCTCTCTCTCTCTCTCTCTCTCTCTCTCTCTCTCTCTCTCTCTCTCTCTCATCTTCTCACTCACTCACTCTCCTCTCTCTTTTCTTTTTCTCCCTCTCCGTGATGTCCCCCACCTCCCCCCTCCCCCTCCTCCTCGCCAGATGGATCCGCGTTCTGAGGAGTGTTCCGCGGTCACCGGATTTCCATAAACAGCTTGATCGCGTAAAAGCAAGGGAGCGTCCGGCCGACTTGTTCCGGGTGCGTCTAAGGAGAGGGATTTTCATCTGTGCTCTTTATTTTGGTTTTATTTGTATTCTTTTTTATTAATTTTTAGTCTTCTTTCGCTTCTTTGATTATTTTTCTTGGTTTGGTGTATCCGAGGGCGGCTGGGTGTTGGGAAACGGCGTCGCGGAATGTATAATGAAGCGCGGGAAGCCGTCATGGCTGTTTAGTCATGGAAATCCGAAGCAGTAAACTTTGGAACGAAGGGGGTGGGCGGGCGGCGGGGGGGGGGATCGCAGAACGTATGGGTGAGAGCTTTTATTGGCTCGTATTTTATCCCGTGCCTTTGCCTTTTCTTCGGTGCGGGTGTGCATGCTTTCACACCTGGCATACCCTCCTCCCTCACACTCTCTCGTTCCGTGCGTTGTTTCCGCGCGGCGAATGTGGCGCTGTCTTCCGAGGACGCACTCCAGGGGGCGTATCTCTGAAGGAGAAAAGGGGGCGTGCCCTTTGACCATCCCGGCGGTCCCCTCGACCTGCGATTGATCTCGTGGAGCCTGGCGGGCGGGCGGCGTACGGGCGCGCGCGGCGTTGCAATGCGCCCAGCGTCGTCGCGTAAGGAATGTCGGAGCGAGGGGCGCCGTCAGAGCGCTCGGCTGCCCTCGCGCCGTGGTTGGAAGGGGACGCGGCCTCGGCGAAGATGAAATGTTTTTTTTTTTTTCTTCCTCTTTGTCTCTTTCGTTTATAATTCGATCTACAATTGGAGGAATTACCGGGAGAAACAGAGGCCACGAGTTCTCATGGCAGAACAGCCAGGCCTCTTAAGCCAGCCAGATGGGATGACTTGGCAGAAATAGATAAGTGTCGTCCAGTTGTCGTGCGTGAGAGAGCGTGTGTGTGCGTGTGTGTCTGGCGGTGCGAGTGTGTGCGTTTCGTGGCAGGCCGTGGCACTGGCAGCGTGCGAGAGGAGCGTGTGTTGTTGTGGTGGGTGAGGGAGAGCGGGGTAGCGGGGCTTCAGTCAGTGCTCGGCCGGCGCGCGTACCGTGTGGGTGTGTGTCAGTGAGTGTCGGGTCTGCGCGCGTGCGTGTGTGTGTTTCTCGCCTTTTATGTTTCGTGCGTGTGGAGGATTGATGGATCCTCCGTCTGCCTCTTTTTGATATACGACATGGAGAGCGACACGATTTGAAAGTTTATTGATGTGACAAAAAACAAACAAACTTTTTATTTAAATGACATGGACTGTAAGGAAACTTGTGCAGTTTAATATGTCGGCCCAGGAAACGTCGGGATGGTCGGCGAGATGCTCAGCTGACAGTTATTGTCTGTGACGAAGGGGCCTCTGAAACCCGAATGGGAGCGAGCTCAGTGACTCCCTGGTTTGCGGCGGCAGTTAGTGTAAGAGCAAATGTACTGTAAGATAAAGACAACGATAGTGAGGCCTAGTGATCTAAGTGATTCATTGTGGGAAGACTTGATAAGTGGCGACAGTATTTTGGATCTTGCTGACGTGTATATGCGTGCCCCGTAGAGTGTTTTTGCTCATAGTGTTATGCACGGACAGGGGCACCCTCGCCAGTGCCTGGTGGCGCAGAGGGGACGCGGTAGGTGTGGTACGTGAGAACTGCAAATGTCACCACCTTGCCACCGTTCCACCGACTGCCTGCTCGTCTCGCCAGGGCATCCCGCCGTCACTTCTTGCACTTTAATCCTGTCCGATGGCCACTCTGTCGCCTCGTCACCCTGGACTGGGCGAGTGGCAGGATGTCCACTTGTCAGCTCGTGTCCTAAAGGTTTCCAAGCTATCAGACAGCCTTTAGATCGTGGAAATGACTATTTAATCCAGATTACATATTGAAAAAATACAGCCGTCCACTGCGCTGGATCCGGCAGTGCCCGAGCTAATAATTTCTTGATTGTTTCCGAGGGAGCGACTCCAGGTGTTGCGCGTAGCGGACCGAAGGCGAAGTATCGAATGGCGGGTTCTCGGCTGGCGTTGCGGGGACACGTGATAGTATTGGTGGTACATCTTCAGGCAACCCTCCCCCTCCCCCCCTCTGCCATCGCTACCTCCGCTCACAAATGGGTTTGACATGGAGGAGGCCGAGTGACAAGTGTGTGTGTGTGTGTGTGTGTCTGTTTGTGGCGTTGTCCTGAGAAGAGGAATTCGTGCTCGGGTAATAGGAGTAGTGTTGATCCCGTCTGCGGTTTGGCGTCGGTGGCTAGGAGTGGAGACGAGGGAAGAGGATAGGATAGGGTGAGAACGGCGACACCCCTTGGCGAAGTCGTCCTGCGGTAGGCGAGGCTAACCCCAAGGCCCTGAGTGCGGCGATAGGGACAGAGCTGCTGTGAACGGGTGTGGAAGGGGCATTTGCATCCGTTTAAGGGGCCTGTTGTTCCTCCGCGTGCGTTTTGAGCTGTGTTGTGGCTTGCTTTCTAGACAGACTGTGTACCAGGCGACCTCGCCTTCGCCGGGACACTGAATTCATTATGCGTGGAGAGCTACTCAGAGGGTCGAGATGGCAGGGAAGCAAGGGAGAGCGAGAAAGAAATTAGTCACCCATGCGCACAAGCACACACGCGAAGAAACACATCCGCATACATACACAGGGAGAGGAGCATAAGAGGAGAGGAGAGGAAGTAAAGAGAGGAGTGAGGAGAGAATGGATAGCTTGAAAGGACCGCCGAGGAAGATCTTGGTAGGCAAGGGTGCCTTGTCGAGTCGGAAGTTTGTTATTGTAAGAGCACAGGAGGCGGAGGATGTTCTCGACTTACAGGTGACCCTTGTCTTTTCTTGCTTTCAAGGAGCACCAGGCCTTGGGGAGAGAGCGGGGAGGGGAGAGGCCGGAGCAGGAGGAAATGGATGGTTTGGAGGGGCTGGTTGTTGACGTTCACATTTGGTTTGTGGCGAAAGAGGAAAGGTCGACGCGGACGCTTCTGGAAGCGCTTGGGCCGCTGCTGATTAGCTTCTCTATTTGCTGTGCTGCTTGTTGTTGGAACTGTCTATATATTTGGTCTGCAAGCTCGTTACCATTCAAATACATTTTATTGACTTGCTCTGAATGCTTGCAACATCTCGGACCACAAGGCCACCAGTGCGCACTCAAGCGAATGTTTTCACACACACACACACACAACACACACACACCACACACACACACAACACACACACACACACACACACACACACACACACACACACACACACACACACACACACACACACACACACGTAGAGGGCATGTACGTATGTACACCACCTATATATGTATATGTAGGTATATGAAAAGTCGCCTTTAAAAATGCAAGGAATGACAGATCCACCGATTCCTTATGTGTGGCATCCGCGCACGCCAGGCATGGATGGAACTCGCGGGTGAAAGCTATGACTGCCATCTCCTTCTCCTGCTATGTGTTTGGCACCATTGTCCCCACCCCCTATATGGTGCCACATTGAGGTGTCACATTAACCTGTCTGGACCTTATGTCGCATACTTCATCTCTCGCACCTTTCTTCACCTTCCTTCATCTCTCTCTCTCTCTCTCTCTCTCTCTCTCTCTCTCTCTCTCTCTCTTCTCTATATCCTCTTTATTCTTTGATCTTTTTCTCTTTTGTTATCTTCTCTTCTCCGCTCTTCTATTCTTCTTTTTCCTTTTGCTTTTCTCCCCTGCCCTCCGTCGTCTCTGGTTCTTTCTGTTTTTCTTTTCTCACAATTCTGTGTAAAGTACTGACCTCTATTCTACTCTCTTGGTCATGCTCCACTTTTGACTCATTTCTTGAGCCTCGTGTGACTCAGCGAGCTCGGTTCGCTCCTGTTGTCTCTCTTTTACTCATCGCCACTCGGAGCTCTGTGTTTGGACAGCCTTTTTTCTTCTTGTGTGTATCATTCTATGCCTCCCTGGTTGTTTGTTTTTTTTTGTTGTTTTTTCATCTTGGAATGTGTTGGTCTGTCACGTCTGTTGCCGAGTAGGATTTTGATTTTATTTTATTTGCAATGTGACAGGTACTCAGTCCGTCTTCAGCAATGGTCGCGGATACACCTCCTCGATGCTGTTCTTTTTTTTTTTTGCTCGTTGTGATTTCTGTGGGTTTCGTTTTCTTTTATATTCCTCGCTGCCTTGCTCTCCCTTCTGTGCTGGCGGCCGAGCAGCTACTTGAGTCTGTTGTTCTTGCTCGTATTTATTGCTGTGGCTGATACGCGGCGACGATAGCGAAAGATAAGTTTTTGTGATCCTCCTCTCGTTGGCGAGGCTGTGTGCGACGCTGGTGATTGTAAGAGTGCGATAATGAGGTGAGACAAGACGGTGTCCAGTTCGCGCGAAGTGGCGGCGATGAGGTGTTCCGAGGGTGTGCGAGTGTTGCGTCACTTGCCCGCAGACGAACGTACCCTTTCCTGCCGTTCGGAGAAGCGTCGTCGCGGGCGGGCTGCTCCTGAGAACGCGAGATCGCCTCCAGACGGCTATTGGGCCGACCTGGCGCGGGTCATCGGGGCCCGAGGCGAGTGAGGGGAGAGGTGTGAGAGCGAATGTGTGAGTGGGAGAGCTGTGATGGTTTTATGAGGGGGGGGGAGGGAGTGACTTGGGAGTCTGTCGTGTTATGGTTAATGCGGGGCACTTACGGTCCTAATGATAGAGTAGTAGGCACGTTTAATTATTATCGGGAGACCGCGATTATACCGCACAAAAGTGCTATCTTCTCTCTCTTCTCTCTCTCTCTCTCTCTCTCTCTCTCTCTCTTCTCTCTCTCTCTCTCTCTCTCTCTCTCTCTCTCTCTCTCTCTCTTCTCTCTCTCTCTCTCTCTCTCTCTCTCTCTCTCTCTCTCTCTCTCTCTCTCACTCCTCACTCTCTCACTCTCTCACTCTCTCACTCTCTTACTTTTTTTCTCTCTCTCTGGGTTATTGTGTGAGTGCGTGCGTGTTCATAGATCCTGTCATAAGACATTTAGTGCCGACCGAGCGACACCTTGTCGAAGTTCTCTTTATGTGTGATACTCTAACCTCTGCGCCGCAACGTCAATAGTGCTACTTAAAGGGATCTAAAGCGCCATAACGCACGTGTTGAAAATGGGTATTCTTGTTCACATATTGATTTCACTGTTCCTGTCAATACACGATGATGACTGTGGCTCAGGTGTCTGTGTGCATGTCATCGTGTACAGCGTTTCGGCCGTACTTCGGTGTGACATTTGCATGTGCGTAATAACACGGCTGGTGTGTTTTCGAAAAAAAGAGGGGGGGGGGGGGAAGAGAACGAGGGGGAAAAAGAGAACGAGGTAATGGGGACCGTGTAGAACAAGCTCCTGAGTGGCCGAGAGGAGGGCAGTTTCACACAGCATGAGTCAGTATTTCGCTGGCTTTTAACAGGGACTCATAAAAGAGCGTGTCAACCAGTTTACCTTTAAGCCTGTTGCGAGAGTGAGAGGGGGTAGGGTTGGGGGGGTGGGGGTGGGTGCTGCTGCTGCGTGCCTTATAGTGTCTTTGGTCAATGCGGGAGGTAGACGAAATAAGGTGATGGGTTTTTACTTGTTTGTATATATGTTTTTAGTTTTTTGTTATGTTTTTGTTAAGGGGTTCGCTATCGGTGGATTTTGATTTATTTATTTGTTTGTTTATTTACTTATTGTTATTGTTCTACTCAGTTTAGGTTTCACCATCACACACTAGTCAAAGGCTTGTTATGATTTGGCAGTGTATCACGAATTATCTCATTTTCTTTCTATCAATCTGTTTATCTATTTATATCTATACTTATACCTATGCCTACACACACACGCACACGCACACGCACATGCACACACACACACACACACACCACACACACACACACACACACACACACACACACACACACACACACACACACACACACACACACACACACACACACACACATATAATATATATATACATACATACATACATACATACATACATACATACATATACATACACATACATATACATATATACATATACATATATACATATACACACGTACATACATATATTAAACACGCTATGTGTTCAGGAGTCTGTGCCGGTTCAGTGAAAAAGTCCCTCGTTGACATCGGCGGAGTGCTGGCAGCGGGTCTTCTCGGCCACAAATGGTCGTCGTGACCTGCCCTTCGCCGCCATCAGGGGAAACCTCGGCTGCTATCACTCCGATCGGAAGAAACGGGTTTAGTTTCTTTATCTGCGTGTAGAGCGCTATTAGGGCCTCCCAAGTAGCTGATCGGCGGTTGTTTTAAGGGAGATGGAAGCCGATTGTGTGGGCGAGATCGAGCGATGGGTGTGGGTCCTCACCGCGAGCGGCGATGCGGGCGGCGGAATGACGTGGGACGAGGGGTGTTGCGGGTGGGAATGAGCAGGTAGGGTGGAAGGGGCGCGTCGCGGTGCTTGGCGGCCGGAGGAGCTGCGTGGGCGCCGTGCTTAGGAACGGGCGGCGAGGTGGGAGATACGTTGGGGGGGGGGGGTGAAACGAATGGGTGGGGAGGGGAGGGGGAGGGGTAATGTATATGTGAGGGGGGTGTCTGTTTCGTTCTGTCGTCCATGGTTGAGGCCCCTTGCCGTTCCGTCGCGTAGGGAGAGGGAGGTGTGAGCCATGGGCGTGAGAAAGAGCTTGTGAGGGGGGGGTGATCAAATCTCTAGCCAAGACTTAACTTTCCTTCGTCGTTTTCTAATGTTTGAGGAGATTGTTACGTTCCGTGCGACTGCGGTCACGTGCGCCCGGAGTCACGTGGGCGTTTCGAACAATTTACGCACGTCTTGTCATTTGCGTTTATTTGGTTTGCTGTAGTTGCGAGCTGTCATTGTATTCGCTGTGTGTGTGATTAGTGCTGGCTGGCAAAGCGCCCCCAAATCATATTTCATGTGCTCGTGCGCTTGCATTTGTTATATTGTAATTATGTGTTGCAGTAAGTGGGTAGGAATTAATTGTTGCATTCATTAGAGACAGCGATCATTGAATACCTAAATTATGATTATCCTAATGCATAAAGCGAACGTCAATTATGGAAATGAGATACCCGCCATTAGCAGTGGGTCTAAAAGACGCTAATAAGTGTAAATGTAAATGCTTTCTAGTGAGAGCGCAGGAGAAACGAACGGCGTCAGCTGGTATTGACAGAACGGGCGTGCTTGCGGGCGGGCGGGCCTAGGAAGAGGAGGGGGCGGAGGTCCAGGAAACCCTTGAGGGAGAGGGCGACGGGAAGGGAGCCCTTTAAGGCGCCCAACCCTTTTGTTCCGTGGACTCACTCTCCCGCTCTCCCTTCCTCTCTGTGCCCCGCGTCGGCCCTTTCGCCGGGTCGTAATTGGCCGCGTTCAGGGCCACGGGGGTCGGGCTTAAAGCGACGCGACCGGGGAGACGACGCGAGGGACGCACGCCCACCCCGCGCTGACGGAGGAGAGGCGGCGCGGGGAGGTTGCGTGGCGCCCGTCCCGTCGGAGCTGGACGTGTCGTGATGGGGCTGTTGCATATGCGGATGCGGCGTGCGCGGAGTGGGCGTGGGAGCCTTGTTATCGAGGGCAGCATCAGTCATGCAAGTTTCCCTCAGGTCGGAAACCCTCATTACGTCATCACGTTCTATAACCTCTACCTCTTCGCTTTATCTATTTTACTATTTTCGCTTCGACTTCTTCCTCCTCCTCCTCGTTCCCATCTCTTTGATTCTTCTCTCTCCTCCCCTTCTCTGCTTCGCTCTACCCGGAATTGATATCTGAGCGGCGCGTGGCCCCCCCGCAGCGCCCGAGGACCTGAGGTAGGCTGGCGGCGCCCTACCGCGAGGGGTCCCGGAATGTCCCACCGGAAGCAGCGATGGGGATTTATGGCCGTTCTTTGTAGGTGTCTTAAAGGCGGAACTTCCCTGATGTGATTTCGGCGTCGGGTGCGGAGGCCTTTTTCGGGCGGCGCAGGGGGATAGGTCGGGTCGGCGGGCGCGATCCCTGGCGAAGACGAGGATTATGGGGATGGCGCTTGTTGGGAGTGGTGGCTTAGGCGAAGGATTGGTGTGCTTAGGGAGTGTGCGTCATTGTTTTTGGTGTAGTAGACATCTGTGAGGTTTTCGAGTCTCCCTCCCCTTTTTTTTTAGGGAGGAATGTGTGTGTGTGTGTGTGTGTGTGTGTGTGTGTGTGTGTGTGTGTGTGTGTGTGTGTGTGTGTGTGTGTGTGTGTGTGAGAACGATAACTCGCTGGGTTTTTCTGCTTCGTTCCCCTCCAACGTTGTATTCCATTTTCCATCACGCGATTCCACTTTCTTTTTTTCTGTCTTCTTCGCTTTGGTGAACATCGACCCCTCTTAACGCACATGCTCGCCTACCTTAGAGGAATCCTAGAGAAACCCTTCCGTAGATCCTGCTCCTTACCATCCTCTTAATGAGCTGCTGTACGAGCCTTCTGTGCTGCCTTCTCGTGCCAGCCGTTACAGCTGATTTAGCCCCCTCCTACCCCTCCCCCCCCCACCCAGATCTCGAGTGCACTTGGGAGTTAATCACTTCATCATGCAGAAGCCCCCCCCCCATCTCCACCCTCATCACTACTCCCTCTCCCTCTTTTTTTAATTATCCCCCTTTCTCCTCTTCCTCTCTCCTCTCCTTCCTTCTTCCTTCCTTCCTTCCTTCTTCCTTCCTTCCTTCCTTCCTTCCTTCCTTCTTCCTTCTAGGCCACACGCACCGAGTCCGAGATAGGGCTCTTCTTCCTCCTCCTTGACCTGGCCTTGAGGTTGCTTTCCTCTCCAGGGATGAAAGGTTAAGCGCTTTTTTATTTTCTTCTCTTAGTGTTTTATCTTTTTTCTCTCTCGGTGTATCTTCTTTCTTGGAGTTTGTTTTATTTTATTTCTTGGTTTTCAGGTTGTTGGTTTTTTCATCGCTGTCTTTTGTTATAGTGTTTCTCGCGTATTTTTTTCCGGTCGTATTATCAAAACAAAATCTTCCTCTCCTCTCTTCATTTCTTCTTCCTTCCTTCCTCCTGTTCCTACTCCTCCCTGCTCTGCTCTTCTTCCTGTTCTCCTGTTCCTCCTGCTGTTCCGCCTGTTTCCTCCTGCTCCTCTCCTCTTCCTCCTGCTCCTCCTTTTCTCCTGCTCCTCCTCCTCTATTCCCATTCCCATTTCTATTCCTCAGGCTTTCGCACACGGCCTGAGATGATCATAAGCAGCGAGATTTAAGGGGCTGTTACGTCCCCCCCCCTTTCCGCATTTTCGCTCACGGGCCCTCAGGGGTGCCTTATTGTTTGGCCGTTTCCCTGTTCGGATTCTCATTACTTGAAGACGGTATTAAGTCACCTTTTTATTGATTTCCTGGATGAGGGATAAAAGAGAGAGAGAGAGAGAGAGAGAGAGAGAGAGAGAAACTTTATATTTTACTATGCACTGTGCTTGGTTTTTACCACGTTGGTTTTGGTTGTTGCGATTATTGTCGTTATTGATTTTCTCGTGGGGTTGAGGATGATGAAGGAACATTGCATCATCGCGGGGAAACTTGTCCCCTTCGGTTTTATGCGTCTTGACAGGCATAACCTCATGCCACAGGAATCCATGACGCGCCGAACTCAATCGCGCATTAGTCACGGCTGATCTGATTTCACCTCTGGAACTTTCTGCAATCCGATTGCAAGAATCCGATGTCCTTGACTCGCTGAACGGCGCGAAAGAAATGGCGCAATAAACTTCCGGCGGCGCGCGATTGAAACGCCGCCACCCAGAACCGTGTCACTCTTAGCGGCCGTCGAGTCGTCGAGTCGTTGGATCGCTTCCGTCGGAGGAATAACGAGGTGCTCGACCCGCGCCTCGACTCCGGACTTTTCGTAATTTTGTTATATTTATCTATGATTTTTTTCCCCCTTCTAGTGAATTATGACATCGTGTGCGCTTTTTGATATGCTGTTAGTGTGACAGAAAATAGATCAGTAGGTGAATTAAACGGCGCATTATTATGTGAGTGCTGAATTCGAGTGTAACGATGGTGATTCAGTTGGGCATGTGAGGCGGAGGTCACCAGGTGTCACACTAGTGTACTGGACGGGTTAAGGCGAGGCTGGGCGGCCGACACCCCGCCTCAATCTCCTATTGAACCTGCTAGTGTGACTCAGTGAACCAGTGAGTCGATATGCCTTCGGTGAGCCCCACCGACCCAGGTCTGCTGGAGGGCTCTCCGCCGCCGTCCGTCAGCCCCGCCGGCTGCGTGGAGCTGGAGGGCTCGCTGGCCGGCCTGGGGGACATGCCCCTCACCTCGCAGTGCTCCGTCGAGTCCCTGGGCTCCCTGGACAGTGGACACAGCTCCTCGGCGGGCAACGGCGCCACGGAGAGCCACGCGGGCAGCCCCTCGCCCGGGCCCATCATCTCCACGCCCCCGCCGCCGCCACCAGCCCACGCCTCCGCCTTCTCCACGCCCACCAGCCCAAGAACGCACCTGGAGGACCGTTGCGACAGCAGCGGCAGGATCAGTGTGGCGTCCATGGGCTCTTCGCAGGACCGTCCTCCTTCGGGGATCAACCGATCCCTGTCCAACACGTCCACCGCCTCCGTCGCCTCCACCGACACCGTGGACACCATCAACTCCACCGACACCATCAACTCGGCCGCCACGAGCGCGACGAACAACACCTCGACCTCGACCTCCACCTCGACCTCGTCCACCACTATCGTGACGCCCATCAAGTCCAAGGAGGAGCTGGACTCCTACATCGACCACCTGGACTCGCTCTGGTCTCAGGAGGACGAGTGGATCATGATCTTCGACAACCTCATCAGGAACACGGAGGCCTCCACCCGCTCGCGCCGCCACACCCACCACTACAGCCACTACCACAACAGCGGCACCACCAGCAACCACTCCTCGCCCTACCACTCGCCCTACAAGAAAGGTAGGTGTCGGCCCGGGGATTCCGGGTGGGATGCCGCCGGATTCAGGGCTTGATTGTTTTTCTTATCTGCCTGCCCCTGTTCCTCTCCCGGGCCTCGTCCCTGGTTTTGTGCCTGTCCCTGGTTTCCTGCCCCTGGCTCCTCCCCGTCCTGTCCTGCCTCCCCTCTCCCCCATTTCCTCTCCCCTTTCCTTTCCCTTTCCTTTCCCCCCTGCCCTTCCTGATCCTGTCCATTTCCTCTCCCCCTCTCCCTGACCCTGTCCATTCCCCCTTTCCTCTTTCCCTCTCCTTTCCCAGTCCATTCCCCTCTCCCTAACCCTGTCCGTTTCCCTTTCCTTGTCTCTGTCCCTTTTCTTGTCCTTTACCCTGTCCCTTTTCCATTCTGTCCTGCTCTTTCCATTCCCTTTCCCCTGTCCCTGTCTTTCCCCTGCCATTTCCCTTTCCCTGTCTCTAGCCCTATACCTGTCCCTATCGCTTTTCATCCCCCAATATCTCTGCTCGCGTCGTCTCCCTGCCTTCCCTTCTCGTAAACTCTGGGCAGAGACGTCAGGCGTTTGTCATTCGAGCTTGTCGTTTTTATCTGTCGCGAGAAGATGATGATAACTGACGCTCGTGATTAGCAGCGATGATCCTTTACGTGTCACTCCGTTCACGTGTCAACATTACGCTCCCTGCACACGCTCAGGGGTTGACACCTCAGCCCCCCTCTCTCCCTCCCCCGTGCCCTGCAGTGCGTCTGATCAATGCAGATATACAATTATTCGTTGGTTTAAAACGTCTTGGCCACAGGTCTCCACACACGCGCAGACGCTCACCCACTAACTCATTTTACCAGTCAGTTATTGTCTGTCTGTCTTTGTGTCTGTTTGTCTCTCTTCTCTCTCTTCTTTCTCTTCTCTCGTTTATTCTCGTCCCTATTATTCCCTTCCTTTGCCTCCCTCCCCCCTCCCTCTTTCCCCCCCCTTTCCTCTCTCCCTCTTTCTCACACTCCTTCCCTCCTTCTCCCTTCTTCCTTCCCACCCACCTATAGCCCACCCATACCCCACCCACACCTCCAGCCACCCACCCACCCATATTCCGTCCCGCCCTCCTCCTTCCATTATTCACTTTCTCGCCACACACAGCCCATATCACGCACACCAGCCCATGCACCGCGCGCCGTTAGAAAGTGATAAGTAATTAAATCATTAGGAACTGGAACCACAACCACCGACCCCCACTCCGCTCTCCTGTGTCTCTCTCTCTCCTGCCACTCCCTGCTTTCACTCTCATATCGTCCTTCCATTTCCTTTCCCTGATCGCTTTTCGGGACTCCCACCCTTCATCCAGCTTTCTTCGCAGCCTTCTCTTCTTTTCTGTCCCCCTGTAGACTCGTGTTTGTCTCTCTTCGTCTGGCTGGTATGCCCCTATGTGTTTTCCTCTCTCTTTTTCTTCTTCTTTCTCTCGCTTCTCTCTTTCTTCTCTTCTCCTCCTGTCCTCCTGTTCCTCTCCCTCCTCCTCCCTCCTCCCTCCCTCCCTCCCTCCCTCCCTCCCCTCCCTCCCTCCCCCTCCCTCCCTCCCTCCCCTCCCTCTCTCTCTCTCTCCTCTCTCCTCCATCCCTCCCCACCTCCCTCACTCTCCCTCCCTCCGCTTCTCTTCTCTTCCTCTCCCCCTCCTTCTCTCTTCTCCTCTCCCTCTCTCTCCATTCCCCTCTCTCTCTCTCCACTCTCTCCTCTCCCCTCTCTCCATCTCCATCTCTCTCTCCTCTCCCTCCCTCTGCTCCCTCTCCTCTCATCCTCCCTCTCCCTCTCTCCAATCTCTCTCTCTCCTCCTCTGCTCCTCTGCTCCCCTTCTCTGCTCCTCCACCTCCCTTTTTTCTCTTCCCGTTCTTACCGCCCTCTCTCTTGACATATATTTACCCGTGCACGCACTCACACATGCTAGATCTCGAGTTCTAGCAGTGAGTCACTACTAAGGATAACGAGCCAGTAATTGAAACTGTGCAGTAGATTCATGACAGCACCATGACAGTGTGCATGGGAGATACCTCTTGACTTCCATGAGAAAAATGTCCCTCTGTTGACGTGGAAGTCAGGAAAATGTGTGCATCTCCTCACTTGGATTGAAGATTCACCTTGTTTATCTTTTTTTTTTTTTTTTTTTTTTTTTTTTTTAATATGTTTGCGCAGTTGTTTTGAACTATGTGTATATGCGTTTGTGATGAAGAGACTTTCATGGTCGGGGTATTTTATTTGCGTTTATATGGTTGTGTGTATGTATGGCATTGTGCGCTTTGTGCTGTTGTATACGAACCCTAACGGTACACTTCGTATTAGTGGGTGGGAAGTGTGTTTGTGTGAAGATAAGGAAAGGTTTAAGAAACGACATTGAACTTCTAACTGACCTGATAAGATTTACCCTTGCGTGACGTAATGATTCTGTTATTACCCGAGATGTCTGATAATACACCTGGTTGAATATTTATTACGAGGAAGGGGATCGATACACCAATGTAGGTGAATTTGATAAGGAATGTTATTATGGCGAAGGTTTAGCAGCCGCTGATACCGCAGCACCTGCTGGTCGCGAGCGAGGGGAGGAGACGACCTTGCCCGGCGAGTCGCATGCGGGGACTTGGCTTGCGGACGAGTCAGGTGGCTCATGACAGGCCAGGTGTGTTTGATGTTGCGTGACCCGCTAGCGGAGCAGCGATAAATACACCATCAGCCCTCGCGGTGTTGCTTTATATTATTCGTGAGGCGGAACACGTGGCGGCGCCGTCCCGGATCGGGCTCGGTCGTCTCACGAGTGGGAGATCCCGACGCCCATTCCCACACGCAAGAGTAAATGGTATTCCCTGTGCGTGGCGTTGGGCGAGTCCTGCGGCGATTGGTATTCAAGGTGGGTGTGCGAACGACGTACCATTTTATGCGTCAGTGATAGTCTCGCATGAAGGGTCACCGCCGTTGGCTGTTTGAAACTTCGCCCTCACGGCTCTGGGGCAACTCTCTCGAGTCCTGTTAATTCGCTACAGCTTGTTTACGAATGAATTGGTGCCGCGTACGTTTCACCTCTTGAGTGTTTGTGGAAAATGCACTTGAAATATAGAAGGGGCGGGTTACAGAGGGGGAATTATAGTACTATGATGGTACAATGTCGCCTGTAAATAGGATGGGTAGTCCTGAGTCCCAAGTTTTGATTTCATGATTTTCTCGCAGTCTGCTGTCCCGCCGCTTTGCTCTGGCTTACTGACACAGCAGACGCGGGTGGATGAGGATGTGGCTGCGCCGTTATGTTATGAATTTATCTTATGGAATAGGGACCTGGCGGTCTATTTAAAGTGACACGGAAATGAGTGTGTGTGTACTGGAGCTTCACCTGCGGATGCTGAGATCGGGTAGTTCCCTCTCCCTCTCTCCACTTCTTTGATGTATTCGCGGCCGTGACGAGGCTGTCCAACCACAGCTGTATTCTTAGACGCGTCACGGAGCACACGCAGAAAGAAGGGGGCGACGGCTTGGCCCGCCTCCAGTCGCGTGTACGTGAGCATGTGAGTGACGGAAAGAATGGGGTGAGAGGGAGAAGGGCGAGAGGGAAGGGCGAATGGGAATAGAGAGCAAGGTGAAGAGACTCTCGTGTCAAAGAAAGGAGGAGGAGAGGGAGCGCGGCCAAGGGAAGGTGATGAATGGCCGCTGCGAAATATGTTGGTCCGACAGGAGAATTTGTTCCCCTCGGCTTGTGACGCGAGCACGAGCGGGCTGTGGAAAGGCCAGGCAGTTGATCTGGAAGTCAACAACATATCCTCGTATTTTGGACGATTCTCTTTATAGTGTTGAACCGATATCCCCGGATCGGTGACCACGCAGCGATTCACACGCGGGCATTATGTTATGCCTATATATTTCCAGTAATTAAGCATTAGACTTGGGCATTACGGAGGGCTGCCGACCCTGTGCCATTTTCTGGAGAAACCGCGTGGCCCGAATATCACATTGCCATTACGGGGCTTTTTAGGCGTACGTGTGCTAAATTTGGAAGCATGCGTATCGATTTAACCCCTTTTAGTAGTACGATTAGTACGGAGTCGCTGCGTTTAAGTGGCCCTTTGAAACGGCGCGCTTGCTAGAGGGATGCTGTGGTATTCCAAATTAGCAAGGTATTGGTATGCTGCCGTTTGTTTTCGTCGCATCCTTTCCCTGAGGAACCCGCCCTCCCACGCGGCAGGAGTTCGCTGGAACGACGTTGCAACTTGCATTTGGTCAACAGAAGGAACCCCTTATGCTTTTCACATTTAACCCCCCCCCCCCCCTCCCCGTCCCCGCGTGGCATTGAGTGGGTGTTTATCACAGTATTAGCGGCTCGGGCTGTGCCAAGGTCACGAGAGCCAACGTTGCTAGGTGTGGGCGGAGGGGGAGCGGGCGGCCGGCTGGGTGGGGAGGGGAGACGTGGAGGGGATGGGGAGAGCGAGGGAAGGGGGGTGGGTGGCAAAGGTGATAGGTAGAAGGGATCTGTTTGTATTCGAGGGGGGGCGGAGAAACCGTTCTAATTTTTTTCTAGTGTGTATTGTGTCTCGAGGTGGAATAGGGTTAGAGTGGGTTGCGGGTGTGTTTGTGTTGTGTGTGGGAACGCTTGTTGCGAGCGGCTTGTGTCGTTCGGGAAGAGGGTAGAGGGCGGGCCGCGGATGGGACTGCCACCTTTAATGTTGCAGTAACGTTTCCCCGCAGCACGCGGTACGCCCCCACCCCTCTCCTCCCTTCCCCACCCCTCCCCACCCCTCCTTCGCCCTCTTCCCGTCGCACCCCCACCCCTCACGCGTCCCAAGGTAATGTTCCTACAGGCCGAGCATCCATGGCTTGGCGAGAGGAAGGTGTGGCCAAGGAGGATAGAGAGAGAGAGGGAAGAAAAGGAAGAAGGGATACAGGGGGTGTGGATAAAGCCGATGGAGAGGAAAGAGGAGCATGATAACGTAAAACCGAGAGGGTGAATGGAAGGGGCGGGGGGGAGACTCGCACGTTCGGAAGCCCGCACTCTCGCAATTTTTGACCAGGCGAGGCACGGGGGCCACGTCGTCGGGGAGAATGGAATGGAAATAAACACTCTTCCAATTGGGTTTCAGAAGGGACAAAGAGAGATGCTGAAACGGGTTAGCCATTAAGCTGCATTTACCATTTTTGTTTCTGTATCTGGACTTCACGAACACATGCGGTGCGCGAGTTTGGCAGTCTCGTTTTACGCGGAACATGAACGAGGCCGCGTTCATTCACAAATGCGACCACGCTGTCCAGTATTCTCGACTGCGGCGGAGGAAAGGAGTGAATGAAGTGAGTAAGTTAGTAAGAAAGTAAGTAAGTTAGTGAGTAAGTTGGGAGGGAAGTGGGGGAGTGAGGCTGGGAATTGGACGTTGAATGCGTGCCCATGAAGACATATTAAGTGATAATGGGGCTCGGAGTTAAGAAACCGCAACGCTGTATTTGAGACGAGTGAAGCAAGCCGCATCCCTAAGTGACCGTGACGGGATCGCTTGCCGGAGTGACGATGAGCGGCGGGCGTTGCAGGGGCGTAACGAGCGTCACGGGGCCCGGCGCGAGATGATGGCGCGCGGGAGGAGTGATGGCGGATGCGGTCTCTCGCCACAGCGCGGTGTGATCTGTCGCGAGCGCTGGCCCCGGGGGGAGTGGGGTGGAGGATGACTTGGGGAGTGGGGGTGGAGGATGACTTGGGGACGGTGGAGGATGACTGGGGATGGGGGTGGAGGATGACTTGGGGAGTGGGGGGAGGATGACTTGGGAGTGGGGGTGGAGGTGACGGGAGTGGGGCGGAGGATGACTTGGGGAGTGGGGGCGGAGGATGACTTGGGGAGGGGGTGGAGGATGACTTTTGAGGAGTGGGGGCGGAGGGTGACTTGGGGAGTGGGGGTGGAGGATGACTGGGGCGGAGGATGACTTGGGGAGTGGAGGATGACTTGGGGAGGAGGATGACTTGGGGAGTGGGGTGGAGGATGACTTGGGAGTGGGGCGAGGATGTGGGAGTGGGCGGAGGATGACTGGGGAGTGGGGGGAGGGACGGAGGATGACTGGGGAGTGGGGGCGGAGGATGACTTGGGAGTGGGGGCGGAGGATGACTTGGGAGTGGAGGAGGGGAGGGGCGGAGGATGAGGAGTTGGAGGATGACTTGGGGAGTGGGCGGGGATGACTTGACGGAGGTGACTTGGGGAGTGGGGCGGAGGATGACTTGGGGAGTGGGGTGGAGGATGATTTGGGGAGTGGGGCGGAGGATGACTTGGGGAGGGGCGGAGATGACGGAGTGAGGGTGGAGGATGACTTGGGGAAGTGGGGGAGGTGACTTGGGGAGTGGGGGCGGAGGATGACTTGGAGTGGGGGCGGAGGATGACTTGGGGGTGGAGATGACTTGGGAGTGGGGTGGAGGATGACTTGGGGAGTGGGGGCGAGGGACTTGGGGAGTGGGGCTTGGGGATGACTTGGGGAGTGGGGGCGGGGATGTGGGGAGTGGGGGCGGAGGATTGGGGAGTGGGGGCGGAGGATGACTTGGGAGTGGGGTGGAGGATGACTTGGGGATGGAGGATGACTTGGGAGTGGGCGGAGGATGACTTGGGAGTGGGGGGGAGGATGACTTGGGAGGGGCGGAGGATGATGGGGAGTGGGGGCGGAGGATGACTTGGGAGTGGGGGCGGAGGATGACTTGGGGTGGGAATGACTTGGGGAGTGGAGGATGCTTGGTGAGTGGGGTGGAGGATGACTTGGGGAGCGCGAGGATATGAATGGCCTGGCTGCTGAGGACGGAATGGAAGAGCGAAGACTGAGCGCGAGCCGGAAGACGTGTCGGCCGCGGTGGGGAGGGACGTGCTGTGCGAAGGCGGTGATTTCGGTAGGATGGTTGGGGCACGCTTGTAATCTCTCTCTCTCTCTCTCTCTCTCTCTCTCTCTCTCTCTCTCTCTCTCTCTCTCTCTCTCTCTCTCTCTCTCTCTCTCTCTCTCTCTCTCTCCATCTTCATCTTCATCTTCATCTCCTTTCTCTTTGTGTTGGGTATTAAAGTCCTCCGTCGGCCCGTGACGAGCCGTGTGAACAGGGGTTCCAGCTAACAGGAAGACGGGCGCGCGAGGTGAGGCAGGGCGCCCGGGTTGATGACTTTGCGCGGTGGAATCGACCCGGTAGATGCAGGCCGTGAAAAGACGCGATCAGCCTGTGAGGAGGTTGGGGGGGGGGGGGGGGCGGACCTCGGTGGACACGATGACACTCCCCAGTCCCATTTTTCACCATTCTAACTCCCGTTTCCCCGCCCCTTCTTGATTCTAACAGGAGGCGGCAACGTGATTGCAGTCCGACCGAGCTTCGGGGCAGTCGGAACGCTGTTGGGAGGCGCTGTCGCTGCAATCACACACCTGCCCCGGGTATCGCCACCGCCGGGTCTGGCGAGGGGCGGCTTTAGTGATTGCAGGTAATGAAGTTGCAGGAGAAGGGGTCTCGCGGGGGATCATTAGGGGGTGATGGACGAGGGTCAGCGGGGAAGCCTGGGTACGAGGCCACAGGCAGCGCGGGTGTCGTGCGGGTATCTCGTGCGGGTCGGGTAGCCTGGGTTCGGATAGGGTGCTTTTGCGGGGGTGGGCGGGGTGTAGAGGGCGAGGTGGTGCGGTATGGTGCTTTGTTTGTTGCGTTGCGAAGGAAGGGCGGCGGCCTTCACCTTCGTCGAGTACTATGAACGAGGAGGTGCGTGAGGGGACACCGGAGCCCCGTTTCATGGCGTGCGTTGGCTGGCTGGCTGGCGCTCTCTCATCTCTCTCTCTCTCTCTCTCTCTCTCTCTCTCTCTCTCTCTCTCTCTCTCTCTCTCTCTCTCTCTCTCTCTCTCTCTCTCTCTCTCTCTCTCTCTCTCTCTCTCTCTCTCTCTCTCTCCTCTCTCTCTCTCTCTCTCTCTCTCTCTCTCTCTCTCTCTCTCTCTCTCTCTCTCTCTCTCTCTCTCTCTCTCTCCTCTCCTCTCTCTCCCTTCTCTCTCTCCTCTCTCTCCTCTCCCTCTCCTCTCTCTCTCTCCTCTCTCCCCTCTCCCTCCTCCCTTGAACTCGGGCACGCTGGGTGAACAGCCAGTCCAGATCTAGGTAGAAAAAGGGGAAATAAATGGCAAAGTTTGACGCGGGAGATAACTTGGAGAATTTTTTTTGAAAAACCTTGTCTAGCCCATTCCATCTTTCCTCCTCTTTTTTCTCTAACGCAGGGGCTTCCCTTTCTATTTTCCACTTCCCTTATCTCTCATTAGTTGCCACTTAGCGCCTCTTCTGTATCTCCCCTTCTAATCTCCCCTCTCTTTCCCCTCGGGAGTCAGCAAGCCTGTGTTCCATTCCTTGACTCTCTTCATCTTTTAATGTTGTCGTATATTCTTTTTTATTTGTGTGTTTCATCTCTTTTTACTCCCTTGGTCTTTCATCTTGTTCTCTTTCTTTTCTGTTCATTTTCCCTCTCCCTTCACCTTCTTTCTCCTCTCCCTTCTCCCCCCTTCTCTTCTCTCCCTCTCTCCCCCCTATGGCTCTCTCTTCTCTCCCTCTCTCCCCCCTATGGCTCCCTCTTCTCTCTCTCTCTCTCTCTCTCTTCTCTCTCTCTCTCTCTCTCTCTCTTCTCTCTCTCTCTCTCTCTCTCTCTCTCTCTCTCTCTCTCTCTCTCTCTTCTCTCTCTCTCTCTCTCTCTCTTCTCTCTCTCTCTCTCTCTCTCTCTCTCTCTCTCTCTCTCTCTCTCTCTCCTCTCTCTCCCTCTCTCTCTCTCTCCCCTCTCTCTCTTCTCTCTCTTCTCTCTCTCTCTCTCTCGCAGACTTCCCATCCCTTTGAAGTAAAATATCCTTGGCTCCCAGGAGAAAATGAGGGAAGACTTGCTCGTAAGACGGTGCTGCTGGCTCGCGTGTCGGGCGCTATTTCGTGGTGTGTTTTGGTGCTAATGCTGTTGATATTTGTAGGAAAGTGTATGAATGAGAATGAATATCTTCGCAATTCAGGAGATGTATTTTCATTCTCATTCATTCTTATTCATACTTTTTTTTGATTTGTCAACATGAATGCGATTTATTGTTGATGTTGTTGGTTGTATCATCATTATGGTTGTTGTTGTCATCATCGTCATCGTCATTGTCATTATTATCGTAATCGTTTTATCATCATAATCCTTGTTATTGTTGTTCTTGTTTTGTATTATTGTTATTTATCTAATCTATTCTCGTCCGTTTGTGGTATACAGAGAAATTTTCCCGAGTGAATGTATCAGTTGAGACCCGGTTCTTGTACATATATTTTTTTTCTTTTCTTTTCTTTTCTTTTTTTGTTTCTTACCCGAAATGCAGCCGAACGGGAATTTCTTGATCGGTGCTTCATGTCGGTATGCTGACGGGTCGTGCTGTCATTCTTCGTGCGTCGGGTCGTTGGGTCGGTGTTTTGATTTGCGAAGGGAATTTAGGATTTATTTGTGTATTTATTTATTTCATTTACGGGTGAATTTTGATTATAGGGCGGTGGTGAGGAGGTAGTTTGACTGTTGATATTTCGTTTATTTATTTATTTTTTAAGTTTTGAGTTTTCGAGGTCTAGAAATGTATTTGTATTTGAATGTCACCTGTGTTGTATTTGTACATTGAACTAACCAGTCGTTTTCTTGTGTTGCAGGTACGTGTTGGGTTTGCGTGTGTCATGACAACGTAGCACATAGGCGCGTCACTCAGGTTGGTGATATATTTTCTTTCAGACTCGTGTGGGCGTGAGTGGGTGGCCGTACACACACACGCACGCACGCACTACACACACACACACACGCACTCACCTCACACTCACACACTCACACACACACTCACACACACACACACACACACACACACACACACACACACACACACACACACACACACACACACACACACACACACACACACACACACACACACACACACACCACACAAACACACACACACACACGCGTGTCTGTGCGTATATGTTACTTTTTATTTGTTTGTTTATTTACTTGTATTTAACGTAATTTTACAAACATTTATACATCGGTGTACGTAATGTATATATATATTCCATGTGTTTTGTGATTGGACAGGAGATTTCTAGGGAAGAATATGTATTAATATAATGTATTATTATTGTCTTACGTTAGGCCTCTGAAATGTTTAGATCTTATATAAAGGATAAATTCTGAGAATGATTGCACACAGGGAGCGCTTTGGCACCGACGTTCATTTAGTCATACGGACGCAATCATGCACATCCGAATGTAGTTTCCCGTGTTCATAATTTTAGTGTGGAGCAAGGGGGAAGGCGTGTCAAAAAAGATAAATACTCGGCGATTTAAAAAGAGAACAAGAAGAGAGAACAAGAGAGACCCGCGCCATTGTTAGACGTAATCGCGACGTCGTAACTAATTGTCGTTTCCAGTCTCCAAGCTTGCGTCGTTGCGAGCGGCGGCCGGGTGATGCCAACCGCTATATTAACAGCTGTGTTTAGAGCGGTGTAATGCGGTTTAATTGCGCTAATCGGAGCGAGCAAGGTTACGCCGGCGTCAATTACGGCGAATACGTTTTGTTTTAATGAATGCCATCCGGACGTATTATGGCGTTCGTCCTGGAGGGAGGCGGTGGGGGTGGGGGTGGGGTGGGGGGTGGGTTTTAGAGGTGAGGGGGGGTTGGAAGGGGGGGGGTAAGGTCACTGATTCATTCCTTGGTTTATTTCGGGGATGGTGGTTTATTCTTATACTTTATCCTTGCTTCCTTCTTGCATGTTTTCTTGTCCTTTTTTCCTTTCTCCAACTCCAATCGTCTCTGTTTCCTCTCCCCCGTCCTCCCCTTTTCTTCCCCCTCTTTCATTTTCTTGACTTCTCCCTCCCCGCTTTTCCTTCATGTTTCTTTTGCGTTTGTCTTTGTGGTGATAGGAGAGAGGGAGACGGCGCGGGCTGCGAGTGCTGGGAGAAAGGAGGTCGGTTGGTAAGCAACAGCGTAATGCGATGCTTAGCAATGCCTGCCTCGGCCCTTCTCCCTCGGATCAATGGATCGTTAACTTGTCATGTTCCGTGCGGGCCGACTGGTCGACGTCGGGCAGGGTTAATGCGTCCGCGCCGCCGTGACACGTGTCGGGGCAGAGATGGGAGAGTATGTTATGCAGAGAAGTCGGGAGCGTGACTTGCAGTCTCTCCTTGCCAAATACATGTTTAACGGAAATTAGGCAACACTGTATGAAGGATTTAGTGTCATTGCTTGTGATTCGGAGTGTGACGAAGTGGCGTCATTGGGTGTTTGTTGAGCTCGAGCGCGCACGTAAATAAGTGGCGAGGCCACGTGCCAGCCAGTCCCCCCTTCCTCCTCCCCCTCTCGCCGCCCACGACTTTACCCGAACTCACGCACGCCCCCAGCGCACGCATGATGACCGGGCCGCATGTGCGAGGGTGGTCGCACCTTCGCCCTCCCTCTGAGCGAAAGGAGAGCGCGGAAGGGCCCCGCAGACGCATAGGCAGAGGCCCTGAAACCTCGTACACGCAGATCTTCCTGGGGTTTCATGTCATCGCGGGGCTTTGACGTGCACGCGCCTTACGAGGGCGTTCTTTATTGAGGCCGTGGCATGTATTATTCAAAGTATTAACGGCCATAAAGTGCCGCTTTCTAGATAAAACCCCAGTCGTTGACCGGGTCTTTCGAGATTTTTCTTTTACGGACTCGGGGAGGAAAAAAGTGTGTGGAAGTTTATTGCTTCGTGGATGTAGTTGCTCAAAGTTTGTATGTTTTAGACGGAAAAAATAGGAGAGGGCGAAGGATGCGTACGTGTCCGTGTTGGGGGTGGGCGCTACAAATGGCGGCAATCCATATCGTGTTCTTGGTTTGCTCGACAAAGCCACCCAGACTTGTTAAGACGAGAGAAGGGGCCCGTATCGCCATTTGCACGCCCGCACCTCCCTGATAATGGCCCCATTTATCATTTCGCCCTCCTTCGTCATTCTGTCCTTTCTCCTCCTCCTGCTTTTCCTCCTTTTCCTCTCCTTCTCCTTTTCCTCTCTTGCTCCTCCTCCTTTTTTCCCTCCTCTTCCTCCTCCGCTAGTATCCTCGGGTCCTTCAGAAATCGAGGCGATTACCAGGGCGCGCCGCATCCTCCTGCTGCTCCTTCCCCCTAGCTTCCCGAACAGACACTAATAGCCGCGGCCGCCTTAGTATCGCCTAATTTCCCTGGGAAACGGGTCCGTATGCTGATTGTATGTAAATGGTCATTAACGCCAATTTAGAATCCATTAATGTCTTCTCCCTCGCGCTCTCCGCGGCCAGGGAGGCTGCCTCCTTCGTCTCCGGGGCCTGGGATCCGTCCGAGGGTGTGAACGTTCTTGGCTTCTGCTTTGCTCGATGGATTTTTTGTTGTTGTATGGATTTTTTTTTTTAGTTGGCTGAGCGTGTCGGTTAAAATTGATTGACTTCTGTTGGTCATTTAGATTGATTTGCTTTCGTTGCGTATTTTCTTAGAGGTGTTGGTTTTTAAGAATTGCGAAGAGTTGAGAGTCTGGGTGTACCGGTGTTTTTTTTTTTTTTTTTTCTTGTCTTTATCTCCATTTCCTGTAAACCGGAGTTGGAGAACGATTTCTGTTCACGCGAGCATGTCGGGAGCATCATCTCCGCAAAGTTTTGGACGTCGGGATCTCGGGCAATCTCCCGTCCGCAGCAGCAAGTCGAAGAGATTTCCGGTTTCGTGACATCGGAAAAGGAGTCGGCTGTCTCCGCTTGTGTTTCAGGTCCGGTGGGTTTGAGAAAGGGAGGGGAAGGGGAGAGAAGGGCGAGAGGGCGAGAGGGTTTCGGGGTTAGGGAGAGATCACTCGCTCTGCCTTTCTCTCTTCCCTCCTTTGTTGCTTCTTTTTTTCGTCTTATTTATTCTCTGTTTTGTTTCGGTCTTCTCGCTTTTTATGCCTTTGTCTGTCGTTTAGCCACGCCTCCGTCTCGCTCTCCGTGTTTTTTTTCGCTATTCCTTCGTTGATTCCGCCTCCCTGTTATCCCTCCATGCATTGGGACAGCCCAGCTCGAGCGGGGCAGATCAGAGCGCTTTTAATCCCTACATTATCCTTGTCAACGAGTCTCGGCGTCAGGCGTGAGTCAGGGCGCGTGCTCGCCTGCTTTAGGAAGAGCTGGCGTGGGAGGCGGACGAGGAGGTGCAAGTCCTCCGCGTTAGGATTCAGTGCTGGCGTCGCTTCGATGGAGGTTCCGAAGGATTGACGGGCTGGCTGAAGCAGTGGGACTTGCTTCTGCCTATTGCATGCATGCACACACTCTCACGTATTCGCTCATTCACTCGCTCACTCACACACACTCGCTACTCACACACTCACTCACTCACTCTCACTCACTCACTCTCACTCCGTAAGAGAAGGAAAACTGCAAAAGTTGACATGAACGTTAGGTGTGTAGAACGTTATGTAATAGAGTGAAGTGTTTGCTGTGGGAAGCGGCAATGAGGTGGCGGAGGGTGTGGGCGTGTGGGCGGGGAATGGGCCCGGCTCGGGTAATGTGTTCCACAGAGTCACACTGCCGGGGGCACACAGACGTCTGCTTGTCTGCTCTTGGCCCACGGGATGACTGACGAACCTTGGCGCACGACTTTCGCTTGTGGCCGTGTGCAGGCCCCTGCGCCGCTGCTCTTCGGTTGTGTTCTTCTGGGATTTCTTGCTTCTAGGAGTTGTTTTGAACTTCGTTGCGTCGTTTATTGATCCTGTGCACAGCTGATTCTTTGAATATGGTTGGCGCACTTTCTGATCTGTAAGAGCGATGTTTGCCTCTCTCTCTCTGAAGGAATCTTAATTCTCTTGACATGCGGTCTGTCAAACAGGAGAAAGTTCATCAGCGGGACAGGTCTGGAGGGAGAGGCTCACGAACTCAAGTGTGAACACTTTGCCCTCGTGCTCAGGCAGCGTGATGACACCGCTTGCCTCGGGATCGTCACGGGCGAGTAATCAGGCAGGCAGGCAGGCAGGCAAGCAGGCTGGCAGACAGGCCTGTTTTTGGGAAGGCATTGGGGTTGATGTGCTTGTGTCGAATTCCGTTTCGTTTTTCATTGCGAAATGATCGGGGGAGGAGATTTAGCCTTTAACGACGGGTTGTTTTTGTCCCTACTCAGCCAGGTGGAAGTGAGATAGCGTCGGGGTCGCAACGCATTTAGACGCGCCGCAGAAACATGAAAAACAGACAGACTAGAGGAAGAGACAGGCAGACAGACAGACAAAGAGGGACTGTGTCTTCCCAGAGGCGCCCCTTCCCTGTAATGGCACCAAATGTGTTAGCCTAATGGCGCCGGAGAAGAGGCCCCAGACCGCGTATCCTAGCAACAGGGAGGGAGACGAGGTATAGCAGAGGCGGAGGTCAGGGCGAATCTCAGCTCCGGCGGCGTCGACTGGAGGAGACGGATCGTATGCAAATGAAGTGTGGGTATTTTCACGCGCTTCGGTTGGTGTTCGTGTTGGGATTGGGTCGTTGGTGGTTCAGTTCGGGGCAATGGCGTGTTCGTTTTTTTTAATGATTTATTCTTTCGTTCGGCGTGATTCTGTTATCCTTATTAGGACGGTGCTCTCACAGGAAGGCGAACCAGACCGCTTTGGAGGGTCTTAGACGAACTCTTAGACCGACCCCCGCACCTACTCTTCCTAACCCCTCTCTCGCCTCCTCGCCCTCCCCCCCCTTGCTCGCTTTTGAAGTGTCTCTCGCACCTTCTCCTTGCCCTCGTTATGGTGCCTCGTATTGTCGTCCGGCCGCTCGTTCCAGATGTCGACGTCTCGCGCTCGCTTTTGTTCCGTTGTTTGTCGAGTCGGTGTTGGCTCCGCTTAACTAAGACGGCGGGTCTTGGCACGCTGTAGCGGGCCGTGGATTTAAGCGCTTTTAGTTGGGTGGGAATCGTTTGAATTCGAGAGAGGTGGAGGAGGAGGAGGAGGAGGAGGAGGAGGGAGGGAGAGAGGGATAGGGGGGAGGGGAGAGGAGAGGAGAGGGGTGTGAAGGGAGGGGTGGGAGGGTATGAGGTTCATATTAGTGTGTTCGTTCGAGAAGTTTATGCCGGATTTTTATTGTGTCTTGTTTCTTTTGCCGCGCGTTATGGTCTCGTTCGTGGGTTTATGTCTGTCGGTTGTGGGGCTCCGGCGAGGGAGGCCGACGTGATACACTGGATAGGAAATGACATGTGCTTTGAGTCATGTTAGGTGTGTTTATAACGCCAAGGGGAGAGGGGGAGTTATCTGGACATGTCAGCCTTATTGGAGTCGTAGAATACGTAATAGGTTGTCGTTAGTGGAGGTTATCTGGTCGTGGAAGCTTGACGAGGTCGGAGGCGGGTATATGCTCGTCGACGGGGTTCGTAGGGCCGGTTATGTGTGGAATATCTGTGGCTAGTTGGCTCAGGTGCGTCGTGGTGGGGTTTAGAGGGAGAGTTTTCTCTTTTCTTCCTCTTCTTCTTTCTTCTTTTTCTTCTTCCGCCCCTCTCTTTTTTCTTCTTCCTTCTCCTCTCTCTTCATCGTCTTCTTCTTCCTCTTGTATTTTTCCTCTCCTTTTCCCTAGCCTCCTTGAACACGAGATGGGTCACGGGGTCAGTTAGCCTGCCCGTCCGCCCGCGTTCACGCCCGTGAGCCAAGTCAGCCGCAGAAACCCGCTATTCCCTAGGAAGAGACACGAAAGATAGGACACGAGGAGGACCTGAGGGCGAAGTGGCCGGAGGGAGACACAAAGGAGCGATTCCTAATATCTGGATGAGGGAGGGAGCCCTTCGCCGGATTTATTGGGAAGGAACTTTATCAGAACCGTGATCTCGCGTCCATCGCTTTGCTGGCGGAGGGAGGAGGAGGAGGAGGAGGAGGAGATAGGGGAGGGGAAGGGAAGAGAAGAGGGTTGAGGCTTCACATTGTGTGTCCGTTGGGCGGCCGGGATTAGACTTGTCGGTAAGGTCTTTACGCAGGAGAGTCTTAACTGTTACAGGCATTTGGTTAAAGTGGAGGTGTGTGAGGTCAGCCAAGCAGAAGGATTCTCTCTTCCCTGCATGTTTCGTGCATGTACACTCATTGGCTACACAGACAAGTAGACATGTAAATACACTTGTAGCACACGTGCACATACACAGATGCACACTCACAGATGGTCAAACACACACACTTACACAAATTCATATATACATACGCACGAGTAATAGGGTTTAGTTCCTGCAAGCTTTTGAATCGTGGAAGTTATTTCTCGACAGCAGAAGCGGTTCCCCTTGGCTTGGAGCGGCGTATTAAGGGCCGATGAGCGATCTGTCATGAGCTTGGATTGGGTGGAATGATTGTAGGTGTCGTGATAATTTTTCAATTTCAAGTTGACTTTGTCTTTCGATGAGTGCCGATATACTGTTGTGAAATAGGTGGTTCGCAGCGTCTGCTTTCGAACGTTCTTCACAGTAATGAAGTGCTCCCAAACCGGAAGTGAGTTTTATTGCCCACAATAACCGCTGATCAACTCTCAAGATATTATCCGAAAAGGTTCGCTCTCAATTCGTGCACTTAGCGACCGTTTTGGCGCTGTTGTTCGGCACTCCGCGGATATTGGCATTTAGTATGATTGTTATCGCCGAGATGCGTCAGCTGGAGCTATTTCATTTGTTGCAGGTTTTCAGCTGGAGACGCGGCTGTTATCGCCTTGTCTGTGATATTTCATTTTTGCAGGTTGCAGGTTTTCAGGAATTGTGTCTGCAGCGGCTTTTGGCGGTGTGCAGTCTGCCTGAATGGCTTTTGGATACCCGTGTGGAAGGTGGTGGAAGGTCGCCTCATGCATTTCAGTATTCTTTCCCGCCGACGTCCCCGTCTGCCAGGTGCATCTTCATGCCAAAAGAGCCTCCGCTGGTGCCGCTAACGGAGGCGACTCTGCCGCGGGCGACGGGGATCTGCACGGATGACATGGCCCCGGCGCCGGTGTCCCGCTCCTTGTTTGGCACCGCTGCATATGCGGAGGGAGTACTGCACCGTCATTACCATATCTAATTGCACGATAAATCGCCGCGGCGCGGGCATTGCTCTTTTTCTCATCAAGACCAGAGCTGTAAAGTGTTCTCCCGCATGAGATAATGGTAGGGTAGCGCGGGCGGCGGACGCTTTACTCGCTGTTTATCACCGTAAAGATACTCCACCTGTGGCTCTGCCGTCTTGAGGTTGATCTAGAGGGAAGCGCTCGAAGCTAAGTCTATTGTGACCATATGCTCAGGCCAACGAGGGTGCAGAGAGTACGGGCGTGGGAGCTTCTTCGACCCATGCTGGACGAGGTCGAAGGAGGTCGCCTTGGCATGGGCGTGTATGAGCTTTGGAGAACGGACAGTTGCGCGTGATCCCATGTGGTAAGAGGACGGCGTCAGGAGTGGAGATGGCCACTACGGTCCTTCAGATAGTTCCCCTGGAATCCCATTGTCAAGCCTCGGGGACCCCGCGCAGTGACTGCCTCTTCCAAGGGAGTTATGGCCCCCAAGATGACCTCCATCTGCCTTATATAGCAGCAGGACCTGCTTTCTGCTCTGCTCGCAGATCTGTATCGCGCGCATCATGCACAATACACGTGATTATGTTTTTGTTGTGGGTGATTACTAGGGAGCTTAGCCTCAGGGGGAGGTGGGTGTTAGGGCCGACGGTCGGCGAGGTAGACACCAAGCAGTTTTTTGGGGAGGATATTAGGTGAGCGGTTATGTTGGAAGTAATGCTGAACAGAGTGAAGGCCTCCCAGTATTGGCACAGACGTAGCAATGCATTTGGACACGAATAACGGTAGATTGAGCATTTTGCAGTATTCTTTGTCTTGTCCCCTCTTTCATTGCTGTTCTTAGTTATAGGCACAACTGGATAGCCAGCCTTTAGTTTGATAATGAGTAGAACAACCCCATTGTTATCACTGGTTAATGCCGGGTATTTGAATACCTCCCCGGTCAGACTTTACAGCCCTTCGTGTTTTCTGCTCCCCATTTTGGGAGATCGCTTCCGGGTTTGGAGCATCACCTGCGCCCGGCCCGGGTTGCACCTGTCGCGGCGTGCGTGTCCCCGGGTCGAAGACAGGCTCGTCGGACACCCGGAGGAGGAGCGAACCTGGAGCGCACGTCTCTTCAGGAGATTTTTTGGGCGGTGTGCTCCGGTGCTGGCACTCCAAATGCGGCGGCGTCCCCTTCGGCGGCCCCGCTGGAGGAGGAGGAGGGTATCAAGGAGGCTCGTTTTATGAGCTCCGACGAAGTTCTTGGGGCCTCGTTAGTGTCTTGGTTATGGGAGTTCCTCGTCGTTTATCAGATCTGCGTGTTCCCGCTGCGGTGGCCGGCGTTGCCCGAGGCGCAGTGTTAGCGTGCATCGGGCTCTTTTTTTCCCTCGGCGGCGGCGCTCGTCGGAGGGCGGGGGAGGCCTCAGATTGGTAATGCGGGGTTGTCGGCGGGAGGAAAGTCGGGCATCTGAGTTATTGGATTTCGGCGGCCCGCGTGAGCCGTAGCGAAGACAATCCGGTCTGTTTTGCAAGTTAATGCATCGCTGATAATTTGAAAGTGAGATCGCATTGCCAAGGGGGGGGAGGGATCCAGCGCAGCAATTGTTCGGGTTTATTTGCATAGGTGTGGGGTGGATCTCCGTCCTTATCAGATCTCTCATCTGATCTCATTATGTTAGATCTCACTAATAATCGCCCTCCTCTCATCTCTCTCTCTCTCTCTCTCTCTCTCTCTCTCTCTCTCTCTCTCTCTCTCTCTCTCACAACTTATCTACGTATATCTGCCTCTCTCCCAATTCCCCTTTTTTCTCTTTCTGTACGAGAAGAGAAAAATGTGTACGGGTTCAGTTCCCGTGATAAATGAGCATGGAACTGCCATCCAGCGCCCTCCTCCTCCGCCCGGGGTTCCGCCGAAGAGAAACTTTTTCCTTCGCTTGCCTCACCTTGGTGCCGTGTACCTGCCCCATGTTGCCTCCTTCCGGCCCCGCCCCCCTTTCCGCGTGATGCTCTCGCGCCCACGCCCTCGCCCTCTCTTCGTCCATTATTTTCTATTCCTCATTCTGTTCGTCATTCTTTCAGAATTAGTTTTCACATCGTTTCAATCTTCACACATCATCTTCATCACTCTTAAAGTCTATTTTTTGCGCGTGTTTGTAATAATCTCTGCAACATTTAATTTACAACGTGATCGCCGTATCTCAGATGTTTATTGCTGATGAGGTCGCACTTAACAAGGGCGGCAGTGGCGTCGGTCCGAGATCAGCGAGCGAGATCCATCTATAAGGAGTTGATGTGTAATGGTCGTAGAAAAGCCGTGGGAGCGTTACGGCTTGTGCTCGGCTGCGATCGGGGCGGGAGATATGGGCGTGGATCTGCCCAGCGTCCATTAATTGCGAATACGACCTGCGAGATTGTTCATGTTCTTATAATGTTATAATTAGCGCGTCCCGGTCCTGTTCCATGTTGGGTCGGGGATCAATTAGATCTGGAGCGAGACAAGGCGAGAGGTAAGGACGCTCGACTTCTGGTCTCCGCTCGTACTCTTTTTGTCGCCGAGTTTGTTTTTTTCTCTCTCTCTTTTTTGTATATAAAATCGCATTTGGTTGTGAGATGGGCGGGCTAGCGTTGCCCCCTCGAGACAATTTGAAATTAATGTAGATAATTTTTTCTCGGCCGCTTCCGTTAGACCGTAATAACAGCGAGCGGTTTTCGGGCACGCCCTCCATGCAGGCAGCTGGTCATTGCTGCCCGCGGGGGCCTTGCGCGATGTGGCTAAGTACGGGCGGGGGAGGAGAAGGGGTAAGGGGGCTCGTGCATGATCCGCATGAGGTTCTTTCAGGAACTCTCCGAAGGTCGATTGGCCGGATCATACAGAAACAAGTTCGGTTTCGGCAGCCTTTGCGCCACCGGCATTGCCCCCCTCCCCCTTCCCCTCCTTTCTTCGAGTCGGAGGAATCTTGTGACGTGAAAGAGGCTGCGGTTGGGTGACGACGAGGACGGATCGGGGTCGCGTGTACCTGTTTCGAGGGAGCACTTCGCCCGCTTCCTTATCACTCGGAGAATCAGAGATAGGACCCGAGGGCAGTGGGGACGTCGCCGCTGGAGGTCGTGCGGACGTTGGTTGCGGCGGCGCGTCGCAGCTGCAGCGGCGACGGGAAACGGGTTCTGGAGGAGCTGCAAAAATTCTTGATTTACTCCTGATTGGATTTTGGTGCCCGGGGTGTGAGGAGGGGGTGGAGAAGGCCAGAAGAAGGGGGAGGAGCGAGAATGGCATTGGCATGTCCCCGGGAGTGGGTACGAGCCCACCGGCCAGCGCTCGCCTTCTTGGGCTGGATCGGGCGGGCTCCCCGGCCCCGCTCTGGTAGCAATTACTTGTAATTTTGGGCTGCAGGTTCTTGATTTTTATGCTGGTGTTGATGCGGCGCGGAGGGAGGCGAGCCGCCCGAAGGCTGCCAACTGGTGCCATGAAATTGGCCACGCGTTGGAAAGGCTCGTGAAGAGGGTGAAGAGGCGGGGAAGAGGGTGAAAATTCTCGGCTCCTTAATGAGATTGGGTCGACTGTCTCCGGCCTGACCTTCCGGCCGCGCTCGTCCTCGTCTCCGCTCGAGCGGAAAATTGGTCCAAATCTGATAAAAAATGAAGAGTTGCGACAGAGGGCCTCGAGCCTCCTGCTTCGCCCCCTCATCTTTCTTCTCTTTCTTTTTACTCTCCATCTTCTTTCTCCTCATTCTTCCTCTCACTCTCTTCTTCCTCTCATACATCCATTATGCACGAGAGAAAAAAAAATCCTCAGAAGCACTACCTGCTTAACCTTTCCCTCCCCTCCGCATTCAACATCTTCATCTGTCAGGGAAGAGCTTTCACCTGCCTTCGCCGGCGACGTTCGCCTGTCATCCTCACCGAGTCATCAGAGCCCGCATCTTCGCCGGCCATCACACCTCGCACGTCACCTCAGATCAGGCCAGACGCGACTTCTCCGGGGCAGCTGAATCCTCGCTCGAACCCGCTTCTTCAAGACTGTCGTTGCAGTGCATCGCCAGCGAGCAATGCCTCCGTCCTGTAAATGTTGGAGGATGAAGGTGTTTTTTAGGTCCCTGTGATCTGGCTCGGTACAAGTACTTAATCAGGAACGGCGATTAACCCGGTTGGATATTGGAGACGATCAGTTAGTATCAAGGACGGCGGAAGGCATGCGTTAGAGCTCATTATCTTCAGTTGGAATTAGTTTCTGAAGCTTCTTGTTCTGTCTGGGAGGAGTGCGGGGCCGAGTCCTTACACAGCACACCCAGACCTCCCTCCCTACTGGTCCGAAATTGTGGAAATGGATGATGTACTTCGGGGAACATGTGGGAACGTATGGAAAGAAGTCTCCGAGGATGGAAGTTGTGATTATCATTTGGGAAAGAAATTCGTCAGTGATGTCGTTGGTGGGTTTCCCCTCTTAGCCAGGTCGCCGCCTCCTTTCCGTTTCGTTCCCCTCTATTACCTTCCCTTTCCCTCTCTCCTGTCCTTCCATTTCATTCCCTTCCCTCTCTCCTGTTCTTCCATTTCATTTCCTTCCCTTTTCACCCCCTCCCTTCTTCCATTTCCATCCTCTCCTCCCCCTTCTTCTTCCATTTCCTTCCTCTCCTCCCTCCCCTCTCCCCCTTCCCTCTTGCTCTTACTCTTGAACTAGCCTCGGGTGCCACTTTGTCCCCCCGCACCGCCTTGACTCTGGATGCTCCTGGGCGGCTGGAGTGGCCCTTGGCTGCGCTTAAACCCTCGAAAAGCTGTGATCGAAGTTGTTGTTGTGGAGCTTTATCCTCTCAAGCCCAACGCGGCCGATTGCATACCCGGCTCTCAGTGCAGGGAGAGGTTTAGGACTCAACTTTTTATTTGCCTCCAATCAGCCGGAGGTTAGTGTTGATTCAGGAGACGGAGTAGGCCTATCTGCGGTCGCATCGCCGTGGATGCTCTGTCGACAAGATGTTGAGGCGAACTTGATTTTATTAAGCTTTAATTCAAGTTTTAGGAGATGATAATTTTTGAGGGAAACAACAAATCTCTCTCTGCCACCACAGGGGCTGTCGGGGATGTTTAGGCCTCCCAAACACAGCGGTGGTCAGTGTACTATTTGCTATTTGTTGGGGCTCGCGGATTTTCCCTCGGATATCGGCCGTGTTGCCATGGTAACTTGGACGCTAACCCTAACCGTAAGGAGTCTAAAGAACCGTGCATTTTCTCGCATTTTCCCTCTCTCTCATTCGCTGCTCGCTTGTTCTCCCTCTTCTTCTCCTCCTCTTCCCATTACTCCTTCTCTCCCCATTCCTTCTCCTCTCCTTATTGCTCCTCCTGTAAGTTTATCTATATCTCTGTGTCATTCTCCGTTCTCTCTTGTGTTCTTCCCCAATGCCTTTATAGGCCTATATCAGCCAAGATGTATCTGTCCTGTCATTGAATCAGTCTCACCTGGAGTTGATCCCGAATCGGAAGTCAGGTGCTGCGAGTCGGTCCGGGACGAGCAGGTTCCCGCTCGTGTTTCCTCGCGGTTCCCACTGAGCTCGTTTCTGAAGTCCGGCGACCGGTCCGAGGGGGGCTTGCCTTACATCGGACTTGTGCCTTTTACTTTCTCCTCGTGAGCCCCGGTGTGAGCCCATTAGGTGAAGTGCACGAGTTAATGAACCTCTTCTCGCACCGCCCTGGCTTCACCTTGTTTCGTGTGCTTGCTTTTGTGTGATTCTTATATTAGATTATGTTTACACACACATGCATTTTGTATATGTACATACATATATGTGCGTGCGGGTGCGTGCGCGCGCAAGGGAGTTCTGCACTGTATATCTTGACATCGATTAGATAACGAGGCGATGGGCCGTCCGAGACGAAGACGAATCTACCCGCGGTGTCAGTACCTGCAGCGTGGCCATCTCCGCATAATGTATTCATGGAGTTTAGTTTATTTTTTTCCCGTGGGTATGAAGTGCGACAAAACTTGCTTGATGTAATGATATGCATATTCGTTTTTAGTGCCACTTGTAGCCGGTTCTGCCTCTCTGCCCCTCGTTAGATACTGTCAGCTGTAGGACGGGGTTGGAACTGCTGTCGATTTTACATAAACCAGTTCCAGCAGCGGGAGCGAGAGAGAGAGAGAGAGAGAGAGAGAGAGAGAGAGAGAGAGAGAGAGAAGAGAGAGAGAGAGAGAGAGAGAGAGAGAGAGAGAGAGAGAGAGAGAGAGAGAGAGAGAGAGAGAGAAGAGAGAGAGAGAAGAGAGAGAGAGAGGGGGGGAGGGGGGCAGACAGACAGATAGACAGACAGACATCATCAGAGGTCAGTTTTATATCTTGAATACTTTAGATAAACTCTTTTTCGGTCTCTAAATTCCCTTTATTTATTTTGCAGGTATGTGTTGCAAAAGGGACCTATCACAAGTATCCTTCCGGTTTGTAAGTATGGGTTTGAGTGTTGGGGGTTTTTGCTTTGGTATTATTAGCGGTTGGGATAGTGTCTTTTATACCCTCCCCCTCTCTCTGTCTTCCTTTTCTCTCTCTCTCTTTTCTCTATCTCTGTCTGTCTCTCTCTCTATCTCTTTCTCTTCTTTCTTTCTCTCTCCTCTCCCCTCCTCCCCCTCCCTCCTCACCCTCCTCTCCCTCCTCCTCTCCCCCCTCCCTCCTCCCTCCTCTCCCTCCTCCTCTCCCCTCCCTCCTCCCCTCCCTCCCTCCTCCTCTTCCCCCTCCCCCCTCCCTCTCTCTCTTTATCGCTATCCCTTTCTCCCTTTCCATCTCTCCTTTCATCTCTTCTCCTTTCTCTCTCTCTCTCTCTCTCTCTCTCTCTCTCTCTCTCTCTCTCTTCTCTCTCTCTCTCCTCTCTCTCTCTCTCTCTCTCTCTCTCACACACACACACACACACACACACACACACACACACACACACACACACACACACACACTCCCTCACTCCTCTCTCCCTCCCTCTCCCTCTCCCCTTTCCCCTCTCCCTCTCCCTCTCTCTCTCTCCTCTCTCCTCTCCTCTCATGTCCCAGTCTCCCTCCCCCTCTCTCGCAAAGCGGTTGCAATTATTCTGAGAATTTATATTTTTCCTCGCGCTGAATACTGAACACTGAAGTTTCCCAGTTTTTTTCCTTCTTTTTTTTACGAATTCTTCGGAGGGAGATTTATGTAGTTTTACATTTGCTACGGCTCGGGGGTGGGTGGGGCGGGGTGGGGCGGGGGAGGGGGAGGTGAGGGAACCGTGACTCTTCTGTTTATTTGTTTATTTGTTTGACAGCGAATGGCGAGTCCTCTCCGGAGACACTTCGGAGATGAAGTCGCTGTCTTGTGTATTTCAGTCGGAATGCAATGTAGGCTTGTAGTTTGTGACTCGCGTGCAAGAATCAATACGAAACGGTTTGGGTGTAGGGGGGTAGAGGGGAAGGGAGGGGGTGGGGGGGTGTGGTTGGAGGGGAGCGAGGTGAGGGGACACAAGAGGAGCTGAGAGAGAGAGAAGAGAGAGAGGAGGGAAAGAGAAGGGGAAGGGAAGGAGAGGGGAGGAGGACAAGGGGCGCTGGGAAGTTGAAAAGGCGAGTTGGTTGATGGGGCGAAAGGATGAAGTTGGTTTTGTTCGGTGTTTCGGGGTCTCTCGGTGTTCGTTTTCGGGTGAGAGTTGCAGGATGAGCCGTGGAAGGTGGGATGGGGCGTCTGTTGCAAGCCTCTCTGGTGTTGATAGGTAGTTGTGGATTAATGGGGCTTATTTTTTCTTTCTCTTCTTACTGTATATCTTTCTTTGAGTTTTTTTCTCTCTTTCTCACTTTATTTATTTATTTTATTTATTTTTGAAAGAAGGGGGGATAAGAGAAAAGAGGGAATTGGGAGAGATCGAGATTGTGAGGCGAGTCTTGTGTTCGAATGTTGAAGCTTGTGGGGCCAGTAGAATGTCCACAGTCTTATCATTTTTATTGCCTTCCGTTAGGGATATCAGCTTGCAAATTAAATGCAGCCTGTTTAGAGCGGTTCACCTCTGCGGCATGTGCTTGCATGTCAACATCGTGGCACACTTGACCAAGTAAAGGCGTTTTTCTTTTTGTTTTTTTCCCTCTCCTTCAGAATCCGAGTATCTTGCAGTAGTATCATGCACGCACAAATAGCTAGGATACGGTTTTTATTCTCATTCATGGCCGCTTTCCGCTGCTCGTCTCTATTGTTGTTGAGCACGGGATGCCACCCTCCCTCCCCCTCTCTCTTCTCCTCTTGTCTCTCTTTCTCTCTTCTCTTCTCTCTCTCTCTCTTCTCTTCTCCTCTCTCTCCTCTCTCTCTCTCTCTCTCTCTCTCTCTCCTCTCTCTCTCTCTCTCTCTCTCTCTCTCTCTCTCTCTCTCTCTCTCTCTCTCTCTCTCTCCCTTCTCCCCCCTCCCTCCCTCCCCTCCCCTCCCCCCCCCTCCATCCTGTTTCTTTTCTTCCTTTCTCTCTCCCTTCTTCCCCGCCCCATCCTTCTCTCTCCTCCCTCACTCCTCCTTTCCCCTCTCCCCTTCCTTCTCTCTCCTCCTTCCCCTCCCCCCTCCTCCCCCTTCGCTTTGCCACGCGCAGCTCCGTTCCCGAAGGCCGCTCGTCCGCGTGTGGCCAATCTTTTGTCCGGGTCTCGCTCTTGTCCAGGGAACGGCGATGAATTCCGGGTATTTGTGTCATCGGCTGCTCCGCCTGCCTGCCTGGGATGACCTGCCGGGAGGGAAGGGAGGGGGGAGGAGGAAGGAGGAAAAGGCGGAAAAGGAGGAGGAAAAAGAATGATGATGATGGATGATGGTGATGACGATAATGGTGATGATGAGGGAGGGAGGGAGGGAAGGAGGGAGGGAGGGAGGGAGGGAGCGAGATGGGGAGGTGGTAGTGTGAGCGGAGGATGCCCACAGACGGTAACTGGCAGTGATTATGGTAATGATGATGATAGTGATAATTATAAGTAAATAATGACATTGATAATGGTGATGATTATGATGAAGAATAACGGTAATAATGCTAATAATAATAAACATGATAATGATGAAAGTAAGAATGAAGAAGATTCATGAAAATGATAATATGTGATAATAAGAATAATGGCAGTATTAGTAGTAATAATGATAGCCAACATCTATCTATTTTTTTTCCTTTCACTTCTCTTCAGCTTTCCACTTTTCCTCCTTACTCATTCTCTTGCGGCGGAGGGTTCTACGGCGGTTCCTTTGGCGCGCGATCCACGGCCGCATCTGCATATCTTGCGGGGGGGGGGATGATGGACTTTTCTCTACGCGTTCATTGGCTCTAATTCTCTCTCGCCACGGAAATTATTCAAAGCGAACTTACGTCGAGATATGATGAGCTTTTTTTCTGTCTGCCTGTCTCGTCTCTCTCTCTCTCTCTCTCTCTCTCTCTCTCTCTCTCTCCTCTCTCTCTCTCTCTCTCTCTCTCTCTCTCTCTTCTCTCTCTCTCTCTCTCTCTCTCTCTCTCTCTCGACTCTCTCTCTCTCTCTCTCTCTCTCTCTCTCTCTCTCTCTCTCTCTCTCTCTCTCTCTCTCTCTCTCTCTCTCTCTCTCTCTCTCTCTCTCTCTCTCTCCTCTCGCTCTCGCTCTCGCTCTCTCTCTTCTCCTCTTCTTCTTCTTCTTCTTCTTTTGATATCGATTTTCTCTCTTTTTTAATGTTGGAGGTCCGGCGTTGCGTCAGAAACCCGGATGTAATGTGACTCTTTTAATTTACACGCGCTGGTTACGGCTGCGTCGCGGCGGCCTCGGTCCTTTCATGGCTCGCGGTGTGAAGGTGTGAAACGGCCCCCCAAAGGAAGGGTGGGCGTGGTAAAAGAGGGGAGGAAGGGAGGGAGGAGGGAGAGGGAGGGGGGGGAAGGAAAGGAGGGAGAGGGAGAGAGAGGAAAGAGGGAGGAAGTGAAGGAGGGGAGGGTGAGGGAGGAAGGGAAGGAGGAAGAGGGAAAGGGAGGGAGGGGAAGGAGAGAAGGGTTGGAGGATAGAAGGAGGGTGTAAGGGAAGGAAGGAAGGAGGGAGACTGAGAGAGGGAGGAAGGGAAGGAGGGAGAGGGAGTGAGGGAGGGTGGGGTGTAAGGGAAGGAAGGGAGGGAGGGTGTGAGTGAGTGAGGGGCGTTTATTTAGTACCTCATTAGCCATAATGTTATCAGGTGTAGAGCCAGTGTACGTTCTGGAGTCTCCTCTGAGCAATCGCCGGTTATGATGATTACAGTCCTTGTCCCGGGCTGGGTGAGATAAGGGCGCGTCACTCAATCTCCTCTCTCCTCAATTTTTAAGGGATTATACACATTTTCCATAAATTTCCCACAGATAGAGTACGCATTTTAAGTATGGGAGAGGAGTTGATGGAGAAATTAAGAATGCCGAGTTCCCGAGCCGCGCTGGTTCGTGAGGCAAGAGAGGATTCATCAACATTATTGTAAGTTCAGGAGCGTGAATGGGATTGGGACTCGGATCTTCTGTTCATTCATATATTCGTGTTTTTTTTTTCTTTTGGGTTTTGCGCTAATTGAAGCAGGGTCACGTGACTCAGTGTTAGTGGTGGCTGAATTATTGTTATTATTATAAGCTTTGGTTCTTTCATGCTGTGTTCGGCGTGCTTTTGGCTTGAGGTGGATAAGAAGGAAGGAGGAGAAGGATTATTTTTTGCAAGGAGCACAAGGTCATCTTGCTGTGTGTGTGTGTGCGTGTGCTGTGTGTGTGTGTTGTGTTTGTTTGTTTGTTTGTTTGTTTGTTTGTTTGTTTAAGAGCATTCATCGGGAGGCGATGGATTTTTTTCTTTGTGTTGCTCCCTTTGCTTTGTGTTTTGTTGCCTTCCGAGGAGGGGGGGGGGCTTTTGATATTAAGTTATGTGGGAAAGTTATTAAACGCGCGTGTGCCTTTGTGAGAAGTTGTTGGTGTTGTTACTATTATTGTTGTGGTGTGGTGGTTTGTTGTATGTGTTTGCATTTTTGACATGATTTTTATTGTTGCTGCACCTCTTGTCGTCATCACCATCGTCATGATTACTGTTGTTATCATTGTTGTTGTTTTGCAAGTTTCAATATTACTGATATCATCACCATCCTAATTATTATTATGCATATTTACAGTTTTTATTTCTATAAGTTGATTAAGCCATCACCATTGATCGAATCCCAGTCTTCTGCAACAGCGCCGGTGAAGATTTCTACATTCGTCATTTTTTCCCCCCGACCGTAGCTAAAGGGTACCTCAGTCTGCCATAATGCTATCGGGTATAGTGCCAATTTGTGTTCATTAGTCTCACCTGAGTAATTACCAGGTGTTGGGCTGGCCGAGATTTATGGATGCGATCAGCTGATTGTAGGCGAGGGCGTCGGGGGCGTGAGAGGCGAGGGTGGGGGTGGGTGTGAAGGAGGGTGGGAGTGGTGAAGGTGGGTGAGAGTGGGTGAAGGAGAATGGGGGTGGGTGAAGGAGAATGAGTGAAGGAGAATGAGGGTGGGTAAAGGAGGGTGTGGGTGGGGTGAAGGAAGTGACGTGGGTGAGGGAGGGAAGGATGGTGAGAGAGGGGGGGAGGGGGTGAGAGAGGGTGCAGGGTGTCTCTTTGGTGTCCTTGGGTGTGGGGAGGACAGGTGTAAAGGGGATTTGTGAATGGGATAATTTTTGTGAATGGGGCGGGTTTTTTTTTTTTCTTCTTCGGCGGGTGTGGTGTCGGGTCCTTGAGGATGGGTAGGAGGTTTGCGATTGCCGTTGTTCTTCTGTTTATGGTGTGAGGCTTTGGTGATGACGGTAGGATTGCCTCTTGATTTTTTTTTTGGTGTGTGTGTATGGTGTGTGTGTGTGAGTGACTGTGAGTGACTAGTGTTTTCAAGTTTGTGTTTTGTTTTGTTTTATTTGAATTGATTCCCTCCATTTGCTGCGTACAGGGCGAAAATTCCTTAAAACTCTATATGGCCGGGGATAATGGCTCACTGCGGAGACGATCAAATTTGTTCTTATTAGCGTAATATGACAGGGGAAAGAAACCATGGCTTTTTTTAGGATTTAAAAAAAATAAGACGCTAGCCATGCGTTTTCGATGGCGAGCGAGAGGCGGGGACGGGCGTATGGAGAGGAGTGGCGGGGGATCCGTGTCAGCCGGCGCCCATCCTGAGCTCTTTATGAAGGACTTCCTCAGGGGCGGTCTCTGGGCACCCGCGGACACGGCCTGCCCATGCGAGAGCGATCGGCCCTGCTTACTGCACCCGATGCGGGATTGAGGGATGGCCTTTCGTCTTCTTTGGGTGTCCTTTGGGGGGGGGGGGGGTCTTTTTTTTGTTGTTTTCTGTGTGACTTTGGGTTTAGTCCTTTTTTCAGGTGGTTTGTTGTAGTTAGTTCTCTCACTTTCTTTCTGTCTGTCTCTCTCCCTCTCTCTGTCTCTCTCCTCTCCCTCTCTCTCTCCTCTTCTCCTCTCCTCTCTCTCCCTCTCTTCTTCTTTCTTCTTCTTCTTCCCAGTCCTCCTCTCTCTCTCCTCCCCCTTCCATCCTTCCTCCCCACCCATATCTTCTCTCTCTCTCTCTCTCAAAAGCAAAATCGGAGACTCTATCTAAACCGCCCATTACTCTTTGAACTGGGTTGGATAATTTCGCATCAGCGCCGAGTCAACCGCGCCATCGCTCGCGCAAAAATATTTTTCCTATAGCAGTTATTTCCCCCCCGCGGATGTATGTTTTTTTCCCGCCCTTTTGTCCGCTTATCACTCGAGTGGTGGTTGTGGAGTGGTTGTAGGGTGGTTGAAGGGCGGTTGTAGAGCGGTTGTAGGGAGTAAGTGTGTTGTAGCGTTGTAGAATGGTAGTAGGGCGGTTGTCGAGTGGTGTAGGCGGTCGTAGAGGTTGTAGTGTGGTTGTAGGGCGGTTGTAGGGCGACTGTGGGCGTTGTCGGTTGTGGGCGCTCTACGCTAAATAGTACTTGTTCTGTTTGAGTTCCCGGGCGCGAGGCAGCCTAAGTGCCCAGTTCCTGCTTGGCTAAATAACCATACGGCTGTTTAATAGCCCTGTCTGGTTGATCTTGCAAAGTCATGTTGTTGTGCTTTTTGTTGTTGATTTTTTATAAGCGCGTGAAGATAAATGTTCTGGGAACGGTAGTTTTATTTTCGTTTTATCTGTGCTTTGTTGTCTTGTGACAGGCGTGTAATTGTCGGTCTTTTGTGCGTGTGTGTCTGTCAGTCTGTCTGTCTGTTTGTCCGGGTACGCCTTCTTGCTTGTAGATAGATAGTAAGCGTAATAATATTTTTGTTTTCGAAATCCCACAGAAAAGGGAATTGTGCTGGTTTTGCGGATCGAGTTCTGCATATTATTTGCATTCTTTTGTTAGTTTTTCTTTGTTACTTTTGTCGAGGCATTGCCCTTCTCCTTTCTGAAACCCATGTGAACCCCTGCGGTTGATGTTAGTAGTTTCCAGGAAGCTTTTGGAAGCTTTATAACCACATTATTTTCTTTATTTTAAGTAAACTTCGCCGCATGATGTAGGATATCGAGTTATGAACCAAATTGCTGATGCGAAATGGTTTTTGCCTAAATACTTGCGAAGTTAATTTTCCTGTAGGAAATTGCATTCGAGGCCATAAATACATTACGCGTGTTGTCCGACTATTTTCACCGAGTTTTCCAAATGGTTTGAGTGAGCCGCTTGACAACCCGCGCGTAATTTCCATGCTATTTGTGACACGGGCAGCCGCTGTAACCCATGGTAACCACAGCCCGGGCACGGCGAGGGCGAGGTGCAGTGTGGCCAGCTCAGCCCTAGCGAGCCGGGGGCGCCGCCCGCAGCTTGCAGTGTTGCGGGTGTGATGGATGCAAAGCTGAACTCCCGGGCCTCGTGGATCCTGAGTTGGCAACGGGGCGGCGCTGTCTTTAGGTTTGATAAAGGGGAGGGAGAGGAAGAGGGGGAGGGGGGGGAGGGAGGGAGAGAGAGAGAGGGAGAGGGAGAGGGAGAGGGAGAGGGAGAGATCGACAGCGTATCAGATATACAGACACAGAAAGACAGACAGACAGAAATCCCGGCCTTCATCTCCACTCAGCTCCCTCCCAAATCCTCCTCCCTTTCTCTTCTCCCCATTGTATTTGTTTGCCTTGATCATTTGTGTTGTTGTTTATGCTTATTGCTTTTTGTTGGCCGTATCTTAATGGGGCGCAGGTATGTGGCGGCCGTTTCATCCGTCTTGCAAGCTAGCGGGGTGTCGGGGTTACTCGCGGAGGTGTGGCGGGGCAAGTAGCAGGCCGAAGGGAAGGGACCTCCCCCCCCCCCTCTTCGCGTTTGGCAAGGCGCTCCTTTTCGCATCGAGGTGCTCTGGAGGGATCACTCTGGGGATCCTGTGGACGGACTTGGGTCTCCTTGTGTGCACGGTCGTCTGTCAGCTTCAAAGGATCTTTTTTTCTGGGATCTCGACTCACAACGAGACAGGTGTTGTCAGGGGGGGGGGGGGGGGTGGGGGTGGAGGGGAGGGGGGTGGCTGGATATATCCTCCGAGACGACAATGAGTATTAACTCGAGCCAGATGTTTTCGGGACGCATGCGGGCTGGCGACACGGGAAGTGGCCGGGCGCTGATTCTCTCGCTCATCGGGCCACGTAGGGAAGGGCTTGATTCTGGTATTGTTGGCGCCCTTAAGAGACGGTTGCGGGCGCTTCTGATGCCCGGGGAGGCGAGCGGAGGTCTGTGCTTGGGCGTTGATTTGGTGTGCGAACGCCTCTTGCGCTGTGGTCCCTCTGCTCTTGCTTCTTTCCTGCTTCTGCTCCTTTTGCGTTTGTTGTTTTCTTCGTCTCTGTCTCTGTCTCTCTCTCCTCTCTCTCTCTTCTCTCTCTCTCTCATCTCTCTCTCTCTCTCTCTCTCTCTCTCTCTCTCTCTCTCTCTCTCTCTCTCTCTCTTCTCTCTCTCTCTCATTCTCTCAATCTATTTAACTATACATCCCTTTCTCCCTCTCGCATTCTCCTCCTTCCCCCAATCATTACTTACTCGGTAGACGTTCGAGTCGCCGCATGTTTACCAAATGCATACCTAGTTCAGTGTCGCCTGGTGTAGGCTAATGCCGCAGAGGACAGTTGTCTTGTTAAGGAAGATGTAATGCCTTCTTCATATCAAGATCAGTGTAGAAAATGCACAGTTGAGAATCGACTCTCTTGTTCTGTAGCATAAAGGCCACAGTACATGATCATGGCACGTGCTTGTGTTGATAGGTACCGTCGGCTCTCCCCTGTGTAAATATTAGCCCGTAGCTGTTATTGCAGTTGTATGGAGAGTCGGAGGAGGGGGTGGTGACGCATGTTGCTATGGCTGACATCCTGCTCCCGGGCGATATGCAGGTTCGAAGAGTGCCTGATGGGGCCAGCTCCACGTGCCGCAGGGCCACCGTCGTCTTCGGTGGCTCGCTCCATCAAGTTGCGCGCACAACCTTGGCAGCTTTGTCTTGTGTTTTTTCGTGCCCTTTTTTCAACTTCCGCCGGGCGCTGATTTGCACCTCGGACCCCCACCCCCCCTAACATTACCCAACTCCCCCCACGCCCTCTAATAAGTGGTTGAGTCGTCCTTAGTGCGACTATAAACTCGGTATGTGTGAGTTTAATTATGCAGGGTACGAGGCCGGCAGCAACCCTTACGGAGTGTGCTTTAAATGGCAACCCGGCTTGTCTAACACCTGGAGGCTACCTTGTTTAATTAACGTTACTGCCTGCTAATGCACAGTACGGAGAATAAATAAGAAAAATGAAATGGGGAAAAAATTGGAGGACCCTGTTATTCAGCGATATTTTATTGGCTCGTCTGTATGTCGACTTTTTCGGGTAAATAAAGCGACGGGTTTTCGTTTTTGAGAAGAGCGCTTGAGTCTCCGGGGCCACGTGGATGTCCGAGGCATGCTTGCTCTCTTGGAGGAGGAGGAGGAGGAGGAGGCGCTGGTGTTTGTGTTGTTGTTAAAGGTATGCTGCCGGGGCTTCGTTGGCTGCTCATGTTCCGCTCCACCCTCGTTGCCGTCCTCCTCCTCCTCCTTCTTCTTCTTCTTCTTCTTTCTTCTTTTTCTTCTCCTCTTCTCCTCCTCCTCCTCCTCCTCCTCCTCCGCGTCCTTGTTCTTCCATTCTCCCCGCCTACTCCTGTTGCTTTTTCTCTTCATATTCCTCCTCATCTTTCTCCTCCTCGTCGTTCTCTTGCTGCTCCTCCTCCTCCTCCCTCCTCCTCCATCTCCCCCCTCCCTCTTCTCCCCCCTGCTGTTCCTGCTCCCCCGGACCCTTGCTTCTGTTGCTAAGTCTTCTCCGGCGAGCCCGGGGTGCTCACATGCTGGCGATGAGCCTTCGGGTGCTGCTGCTTTTTTGCGGCCGCGCGTGTGATATAGTGTCCGGGATACGTGGCCCTTATCCTGTGGTGCAGGAGCTCGAGGGATCCCCAAGGGAGCGGCCCGAATGGAGCAGCCTTCATTGATAGTCCGCTCCCGCCCCGACGCCCCTCTAGCAGAATTCCATCCTGTTTGCTTCCCTCCCTTCTGGCCAGTGCTTCCTAGATTCTTTTCTCGAAACTATTCCCGATATTTGTTCATAATTTGACTGTTGTCACAGGTGCGCGTCGGTTCTGGAGATTCGGCAGCTGTGGGCAGACACCTGTGGCGTTTCAAGGTCGTGGGTTTATGTGGAGGTGTAAGTGTGTGTTTGCATGGCGTGGGGCGAAGGCTGGGGGGTGGTGGGGGGGAGGCAGATCTCATGCGCTGACGAGGTTTCTGGTTCCAGTCCTCGCTTTCTTGACCTTTTGGAAGCTTTAAAGTACTTCTAACTTTTTTATCATCGCTGGAGGATGTTTTCGAAGGATGCTTTGAAAATTTCGTGCAGATTATTTTTTTTATAGCATACATACATCTAGGCATGTTGTGAATGCGGGATTCCTCATATGCTGATTATTTAGGGAGGGGGGGGGACTATAGATCACGAACGCCGAGGGAAAGGTGGTACGCTCTCGAAGCTGGTTGGTCCGAACGGAGACTTCGTGCACCGCTGAGTTCCGAAATCACACTCTTGTCTTCGGTGCAGAAGAGGAAAGGGGAGGAGGAGGAGGTAGAAGGAAGAAGAAGAAGAAGAAGGATAAATATAAGGAGATGGAGAACCTGCTGGTGACCGCGAAGGATTTGCGAATAGTCATGATAGATTCGATGGGCCCATGCCCTCTCTCCTCCCTCCGCCCCTTATCATGAGAGGGAGAACCCGCTTGCCATTTTTGTTTATTACCGTTTGCAATTGCAAGACAGAAACAGGCAGGAAGGCAGACAGACAGAAAGACGCATATACAGACAAACAGACAGGCAGATAGAGAAGGAGGGAGGGAGAGGAAGGGGCGGGAAAATATGTACATATTTTCCCGGTTATAAACCATAACGACAAATGTTGTACACCAGGAAATGAAAATGGCTTGGGATCTCAGTGCTTTGTGAATGCGCGATCAAGTGAGGAAGTTCTTTGTTTTTGGAGGATCGATTAATACACATTTTGAATGACTTCGTATTTGGTGAATACGCGCGTGTGCGCAGGTGCGTAGAGGCACGCGGTGGTCCGGAAGGTTGGTTTCCAATTGTGGCAAAATTCAGAATATTTTGATTTTGGTTCATGAATTTGTATAGCATGCCATAATGTAGGATATAATTAGGTGCACCGTTCGGTATATTGAGAGAGAGAGAGAGAGAGGCAGAGGCAGAGACAGAGACAGAGACAGAGGCAGAGACAGAGACAAAATTATTTACTTCAGTTTGCCATCATCACTCCCTTATAAATGGTGACAGCCCGCACGAACTGCCACGAGCACGCCTCGACGCGCGGCGCGAGCGAGAGGCCGGGCCGTGTCCCTCCGGAATCCACACTGATATTGTTGAATGATTGTCAAGCGCACTCGGACCCGCTTAAAATGTGCCCGGCGAAATTCGTCGAAAGGTCAGGGGTGTTAGCTCGGCTTTGTGGCGAGTCTCTCTCGAAACTCTCTTGTCCGCGTGTGCCCTGGGCTAATGGCTTGCATGCCGCGGGGGCCAAGGGGCGTTTCCTTGGAGTTGCGGCTCGATCGGGGGGCACCTCCGTGATTCGCGTCGGGAGGCTGGTCAAAGGAGTGTTCCCTCGGGGGCTTCGGCCTTCGACCACGTGTCCACGCTCCGGCTACGTCAGCATGGCAGCCGCTGCGAATACGCGTCGACGTGACGGGGGTCCGCGATGCGACGTTGCGTTATTGCGTTCAGGCGAATGACGTATATGTCCATGAATGGGCTTCTGTGACTTGAGGCTTTTCCTGATTCGCAAGTCGGTCATTGGGGTGCGTGGCAGGGAGTCGGGGTACGAGTTGGGGATTCGGGGGCGGGTTGGGGACGCGGGGTACGGATTGAGGCTTCGGGGGCGGTAGGCTAGAGTGGATGTCAAGTGTCATCCGTCGGGTTTCCCTTCCGCTCTCCACACCCTCCTCCTCTCCCCTCCCTCTTTCTCTGCACTTGACGTTCATGACATTTACTCCCCCCGTATTTTTTTCATTTTTTTATTTTTATGTTTTTTTCTTTCGTTTTTTTTTTTTCGTTTCCGCTTATGTTTCTCCCCCACCCCACCCACCCCGTGATTGCAGAAGCCGTGGTTGGCCCGATCTCATTATAGATTGTCGCGGAGTAGGACATGGCCGGCGCTTACCTTGATGTCCTTGGTGGCATACTAATTAAAGGGGCGCCCGGCCAGTCATCGCCGAGGAGGAAGGGCCGGCGCTGAGGAGCCTTCGGGAGGGCGTGCAGCGGCCATGCACGCGGTGGGTCTGCCCCGGCCAATTGATAGGCGAGTCGTCGGCTGTGGGGAGGGTGGGGGCGTGTTCGGAGGGGACGGGGTGGGGGTACGGCAATCGTCTCTGTTCGCTGTATGCTTTTTTTTCTATTCTCTTGGCCTGTGTTACCCTACTGCCTCTCGTTTTTTTTGTATTCTCTTTTTACCTCTCTGTCTTTTCCTTCCGTCCTTTTTTTCCTCGTTTTTTTTCTTTCGTTCCCTTTCTCCTTTCATTCCTTCCCTCGTTTCATTCCCTTCCCTTCCCTCCGACTCTCTCTCCTCTATCTATCTCCTCTCCCTCTCTCTGTCGCCCTCCCCTCCCTCTCCTTCCCCCACTCCCTTCTTCTCCCTCTCGCTCCCCCCTCTCCTTCCCCTCCTCTCCCTCTCCCTTCCTTCCCCCCTCCTCACATTTCCCGTTATTATTCTATCACTATCTCCTGGCCACCTCCGCCGTGTCCCAAATGTGTTGTCATGGATAACTAGGACCTTGTTTAGTAACCAGTGACCGGTTTGAACTGCTAGGGATTGTTTTTTATTTTCTGGGTAAGGTAATGTCATTTCCGGACTTGCGCTGCCGTGTTATCAATTGTGTGTGCGTGCGTGTGTGTGTGTGTGTGTGTGTGTGTGTGTGTGTGTGTGTGTGTGTGTGTGTGTGTGTGTGTGTGTGTGTGTGTGTGTGTGTGTGTGTGTTTGCTTGTTTGTCTGTGTCTGCCATTCTCCAGCGTCTTGGCATTCAGGCTGTGTTCTTGGGTGATACAGTGTAGGGAAGTCGGGGAGTTGGGCATTTCTTCATTATTATGGATCACTGGACTTTGGGAAAGAGGATAGGGTGACCTTACGTAAGCCTCTTCCGTATCAAGTGTCACCCGAGAGAGTCCTTCATTATGTAATTTCCAAATTCCACTCCTGCCCTCCTTCTTCCTCCCTCTTGCCCCTCCTCCTTCCTCCTTCCCCTCCTCCCTTCTTCTTCCTCCTCCCTCCTCCCTCCTACTTAACGTTTCTGAAGTCGTCAAGGACCTCGAAGTGTTGACTTTTCACTTCCGTCTTACTTTATCCTGGACTCCCTGGTTAAGTTGGTAGTATTTGGAATGGTTTATTGTCCGTGTGTTTATTGTTTGTTGTGTGAATCGTACCTAGTAACCTCGAAGCCCAACTTGGGGGAGGGAAGAGGGGGGGGTCGTGTAAAGGAGGTCCAGTGGTAAAAAAATGCAAGTATATCGGTCTTTCGCTTCCTTTGAGTCAGGAAGGGCTGGAGATCCTGGTTATCCATTGCAGTGTCCCCGAACAGTTACACGCACGACCTCCTGCACTTGCACAACGAGCGAGTCCCACGTGTTGTTATGCTCCGAGGTGAGCGGAGGGGGGGGGGCGGTAGTCACGACCGGCGGGGCGAGTGCCTTCCCCCCGTTTCCGTAGGTTCGCCCGACGGCCAGAGAGTGAGTGGATCGGGTGTCGGGTGAAGTCGGCCCGCTCTCGACCGTCCGGGCCCTCTGCTCCCCTCCTTATGCTAGCTGTGTCCTTTACGTTGTTGTCGATTTTTTTTTGTCTTTTTATGGCCATGGTTTTGTGAAAGATTTACGTTAAGTAGGTTTGTAGAGGTGCTTTACTTTGAATTTATATATTGATAATGAATGGTTGAACTCTGATGATTCATGTCCCCGTTTCCTTTCCGCAGGTATGTGTTGCAACGTATGGCAGGACGCTTGGGAAATCCCTGAGGAGTCGGTAAATATGCCCAGGTCTTCACGGTCCACCCGGGCGCCTGGCGATTAGCACTTGATAGTCGAGTTGTTCTTTTTTTCTTTTTTTTTCTTTCTTTTTTCTTTCTTTTTCTTTCTTTTTTCTTTCTTTTTTTTAATTGTTTGTTTCGCTCGTGTAATGCCAGGTTGTTGAAAGTGCCAAATATTACTTCTTTTTCACCAAATTTCCCTTAGCGTTTCGAAGCGACGTTGGGCCGCTCGCTGAATGTTTACTCACTAAGCTTCGCCCGATGAAAGTATTGTGCGAATTTCCCTTTGCGAATGACGGCATTCAAGATTGATCCCTGCAAATAGCTCTCCAGCTGCAACCCGGGAAAGTATATTTGACTAGAGTCTCTTAATTAGCTTGTCTTCATTAGCGCTCGTTGGGAAGCAAATTAGGGGGAGTTTTGGTGGGAGGAGGCGGGGTAGGGGGGGGGGGGTATGCGAACGGGGTGAAAATGGCTGCTACTGTCAGGAAAGTGGAATTTTATTTTGGGGTCTGGCAGTGCTTGCCTTGCTTTGCGTCTGTTATGCATGTTTTATTCATATTGTCTTGTGTTGTTCGATGTCACTTACAGGCGGTATGGTGTGAGGGTACAGTGAGAGTATGATGTCAGGATGATTTATGTACGGCGTCTGTCAGACTTGCGGCCGTGCGGTTGAAACGGCGGGCGAAGCTGCGGTCCCGGCCGTCCGCAACCTCCGAGGAGAAACTCTGGCGAAGGCAGCGAAGACGGCGGCAACGGCGGCTTACGCGGTGGGCGGCGGGCGGCTCCGTCACTCCGCCTGACTCCCTCGCAGCGTCGAAGGGAAACCCGCCCTCGCTTTCCACCCCCGGGAGGCGAGGCGCAAACTACAGGAGAAAACGTCTTTTTTGTGGCGGCGGCCGTCGTCTCGTAAACCATCCGCCGTTACGCTCTTGAAGCCCAGTTTCACGTTGCGTTCACGGTCTTTTTCTTTCTCTTTTTTCTTTCTCCGTCTTCGTTTGGTTTCTCTCTCGGCGCTGCACCCAGTTCGCCCGGGCCTGATGGGGAGAGGGGTGGGCGGGGATGGGCGGGACGAGGCGGGTGTGATGAGGGGTGGGGGATGTTTTCTAACTTGCATGTTGATCATAATGGGGGGGATTGCAGGCCGGAGGTTGCAGGTTGGGCCCATTACTTATCTTAGCCTCGGGTCTGCCAGTCGTGGGTGGTCACCGGTCAGGAAACGGGCCCTCATTTTTTTTTTTTTTTTCTTTTTTGATTGCTTTGTGTTGACCAGTGAGTAAGTTCTGCCAAAAAATAACATAGTCATATTCGCCAATCAGAGTCTTACTTTCGTCGCTCAAAAGAACTTGCGACTGGCGGAGATGTCAGCACTTGATTCCTTCAGCCGGTCTTGTAGACAGAAGAAAGTAGCGAGGTAAATGTTAGTGAAGGCGTCTGCTTTTAGGGGTATTTTGATAAGGTAACGGCGACAGAGTTCATTAATTTGGCCAATTTGTGGAGATAAGGAGATGGTTACCTGCTTTTTTACGACGTCGCGCCCGGGAGGTGAAGTCGATCTCCTGCGTTTTATGGTGCGGCGTCCGTCTCAGAATGATGGCGCATGCACGCACGCACGCACGCACAAGACTTTTCAAATATGCCATGTGTTTTCAGTGCGCATGGGCCTATACTTCAAGAATAGTTAAAGCTCGTTTTAATCAAAAGAAGACTAAGAAGATTGAGCAGAGGAAGGAATTCTCGTGCATACCTGAAAATGACCAAAGTACCTCTACCACGTTACTGGTTTTTGCCTTTTGAGAGGTTGAGTTACGGCTTAATGCCTTACGAGAGGTACTAATGATAGCTACACAGATCCGTGCAGGAATGAGCTGCGGTACTCGTCTAGAAACACTCAGGCGAAGGAGATGTTGTGTAAAGACTAAAGGAAACTGGGCATTAGGAGATAACGTCTGACTGGCCCGGGTCTGTTGCTGCGTCAGACAGACACATTTTACTTCCCCTTAGAAAATGACGGGGTGATTTACCTAGATTAAAGCCTCGTGAGAAGTTTGTGAAATGTTTCATTGCAAGGATTATTTTGACATCGCGTCTTAGGCTGGATTGTTGTCTTTATATACCTTGGAGAATTGTTATTTTCGTCAGCCGTTTCATATGCAAATTCCCCCGAAGCCGCATTGCATGCATATCCAGCCTTGCAGGTGGCGAGAACCCCTCCCTCCTCGCTTGGTCGCCCTGTCACCTGTCTTCATCGTCTCCTTCCGGCGTAAAGTTGCAGTAAAAATGCGGTTGAGGTGATGCTGTTTTATCTTGTGAAACTTAAGGAAGTGAAATTTGATGAGCGTGAATTGTTTAAAGAGTGTTCTTCGATATAAACTTCTGGGTGAATATGCAATGGCGGAGCGGAGTAGGAAGAGTCTCGGAAGTCATTTGCAAGGCAGCTGGGCGGATGTGTAGGTCGCGTGGCGCGTGTTAAGTGTTATCCCCCTTCCTTCCTTCCTCCTTCCCTCCTACTTCCCTCCCTCCTCTCCTCCTCCCCTGCTTCTTCCTCTTCCTCCCTCCCCTCTTCCTTCCCTCCCCCTTCTTCCCTCCTCCTCTTCCCTCCCCTCCTTCCTTCCTCCCCTCCTTCCTTCCCTTCCGTCCTCCATTCTATCCTCCTCCCCTTCCTCTCCCCACCCCTCCCTCTCTCCTTTCGCCCACATTTCGCCCGAAAATGTGTAGCTCTCGTTATTTTATCCCCGCGCGCACATAAACAGACACTCTGCACCTGGCCTATTATACGCTCCTGCAACTTTTGTTACTCTTTTGCCTCTCTCTTCTCCCCTGTACTTCCACGATGATTTTCCTTGTTTTTTTCCCCATTAGGGGGTTTAACTTTTCTCGTAGTAAACTCACTTTCTCCCCGCGCGGTGTCCTGCGTCCAGATGTTCCTTTTTCTTGATGTTCTTATTGGTATTAATTTTTTATTCTCTGGTGTTGCTGGTGTGTTTGTTGTTGTCGTTTGGTATTGTGGTTGATAGTGAAGAAGGATTATCTGGCTGGTTGGTGTGTCGGTGAAATATTTTTAGTCCACGCGAGAACGTTGATGATTTTTTTTTTTTTTTTACTCGAGATGAAGGGCTTTTTTTGTATAGGAAATATATCACTAGATGACGTCCTCGTTCGCAGTGTCAGAGGTGAGGTGCGGACTGTATGCGTGTGACGTACGTGGCTCATAAGGGCGACACATGGCCACACCGCACCACACCCCCTTTGTGGACCTGCTTGTGCTAGGGGCGAGAGGGGAGTTGGGGGGGGAAGTGGGTATTGGTTGGATGGGCGGAGGGTGGGCGGCTAGGGGTGGGTTGGTGGGTTGGTTCCTCCCTTGTGCGGGCCGGTAGGGAGCCGGACGCCTTATCTGTGGGTCGCGGGTCATGATCGGATAACGCGATGGCGGCGCGACGTGGCTACGCTTGCCTGCCTCTCGGGTAACGGGAGCTGGAGTGACACGGCGGGGCGGGGGGGGAGGAGGAGGGGGAGGAGGGGAGGGACAGCAGCTCACACCGAGGAGTTCACCAGCTGCGGATGCCACCTGGTCACTTGGACTTACATTAGGAAGCCAGATTTTTCTTGTGGGTCAGATTGCATCGGGGCAGGGACGGGCGGGGTGCAGAAGCGGTGTCGTCTCGGACTCTGCACGGTCTCTCTGTGCTAGAGTGACCGGCCCAGAGGACCCACCTCCTGACGCAGGATCTCCCTTGGCCTGGCCCCTTCTGGTCCCGCCCGGACCCGCTCTGGAGCCCCCGAGTTGTCTCTCTCCCTTGGCCGGTCGCCGCCCGCCCGAACTACATTACCACCCCCAGGAATGTCGCACGACCGCTCCCTTCTCCTTTATTGCTTTTATCCATCAAACTCGCTCGTCCGACCTATAATTTCGCTCCGCATATTGCTATCTGATTTGCATGGGGCGAGGGCGGCCGAGCGGCTCCTTCGCACCGTTGTGTGGCCGGCTTTATGATTTTGTTTGCCATAATGACCGAGGACCATCTGGCGCGCCCGCCCATGACCCAAGGGTGGGCGGTGGGGGTGGGCGTTGGTCGAAGGTGGGGTGGGTTGCATCCCAGAATGGTATGGGCGTGGGCGTGTAAGGAAGTGCGTATAACCCGAGGATATATTCGAGTGATATTGCAAGGTTGTAAAGTGTGCATATGCCGTGTCGTCGTCTCGCGTCTGGATTTTGCGTGTTTATGTCCCCTTGAGAATGCCATAGCAACGGGTCTGTCGCCGTCGCTGCGTTGCATTTTCAGATTTATTTACGACTTGGCGTATCTGAAGAGTGGCGTCGCGTCGTGGACCCTGCGGCAGGGAAGATAAAGACCCCCGAGCATCGGGCCCTGGCGGAGAGGGGACAGACGGGGCCGCTCGAAGGCTTCCCCGCGGCCCAGATTATCGGAGGCGGATGTTCTTGAGGCTCGTGTAAGACGCTGTACCCAAAGTGACCGCCGTAGAAGAGGCCGTATGCGAGCACGTCCCATCTGATGATTCTATTTTAAGAATCTCCTTGTAGCCTGGCGTGGGTCTGGGATACCCGTGTCCCTAGGCTCTGTATTGAGGGTGTAAGGATGTTTTGGGGGTTTTAAGAAGGGTGTAAGGATGTTGCATGTTCGGGGGTTCTGGCAGGGACAAGGGGCGGCAGGGCATGCGTGTGATTTATCTGTAATCTCGAAAAACCAGCCCGAGTGCCTGCCCCGTCCTGAAGAGAGATCGGCCCTCACGGCGTAAACAAGCGAACTTTATCCTTGGCTCAAGAAGTTTCTCTTTTCTTTCCCACCTCAAGATTCCTCGACTCCGCCACTTCATTGATCGTTGATTATAGCTAACCAATTTTTCTCTACCACCCCCCTCGCCTTCCCACTCCCTCTCCTCCCACTCCCTCGCCTCCCACTCCCTCCCCACTCCCCTCTCCTCCCACTCGGTGCCGCCCGGGAATCGTAAACACGAGGAATGTTTATTTGCTCTTCACGACCGCGAGCACACAATGGCGCTTCGAGATATTGACACCGATGTGCCATTTCGCTCAGCGCTTTGTCGCCGCCGGAGTTGTTAGGCGAGGAACCGCGGAGTGACTAAGGAGTTAGTGATACGGTGATAATTGCGGAGGAGGAGGAGGAGGAGTGAGGAGAGGCGGACGGGATGCGAAGGGGGAGGTGGCGCTGGCAAAAGGCGGCGCGAGTCGTGACGGACGATTTGACGCGGGCGACGGCATCGGTGAACCTTCGTCGGAAACAAGTGTGATTTATCCAGTGAGCGGACGGGGTTCTGATTTATGGCGGTGAGAGGGCGAAGGAGGAGGATGCAGGCGCGCCGACGAAGAGACTGCAGGCGGTCGTCCTCTCTCTCTCTCCCTTGCGCGCAGAGTTCAGGGGATGAGTTATGTTCCTCCAAGGCAATCAGCGGAGATTTACACTGCTCAGGTTTGCATTCAGGCCCCAGGAAAGCTTTTGTTTTACAAGGTCTGTTGATTAATTTTATGTTCCGGTATTTCCATTAATGTTGGTAATGATGACGATAACCTGTTTCAATATTTACATCGAAACGAGGGCCCTCCTTCCGCCGTGAACTCCCTCCTTTTTTTTTTTTTTTCTTCGTCTCCTTCCAAAGATCGGTTTTCCCAGCAAGCAAGTCATTGGAAAGTGGGTATTTATCTCGGGGGCGAAGGGGTGTTGAGCTGTATTAGCCTGTGCATCCGGATTTACTCGCCCAGTCCATCCGCTGGAAGATTGACTATGAGGGGGAGGAATGCGTGTTTGCTAAGTCCTCAAGCACGAGGTCTTGTGTAAGTACTTATTTAGGCCTTGCTCAAGCAGAGGCCAAGGAAAGACGCATGAAAGAAAGGAAGTGGAAGGAAGGAAGTGGTTTCGTACGAATGACCTTAATAACGGTTTGATTATTCATAAGAAGTCCAATTTCTTTATTACCTTGCACCGTGAAAAGTATTTTTTTTAAATCCTGACTCGTCTTCCGTTCGAAAATCCGATATTCCGTCTTGTCTTGCATCTTCCCTCTCCCTTTCTTCCGCCGCGAGGGGAAGAAGAAAATTACCCAAATCGAGGAGAAATGAAGACGTAGACGGGTTTTAAAAATCGTGCAGGAGGCGTGATGGGTGAGGGACGGGCGAGTGACGTGGGCGCGGGGCACAGCATCCGATTCTGACGCCTTCCTTCCACGGCGGGCCTTGCGGTGCTGTCGTCTCGGCGGGAGATAGGCGGGTGGCGGCCGGGAGATAAGGCGGCCCGCGGTGCCTGCTCTCTCTCTCTCTCTCTCTCTCTCTCTCTCTCTCTCTCTCTCTCTCTCTCTCTCTCTCTCTCTCTCTCTCTCTCTCTCTCTTCTCTCTCTCTCTCTCTCTCTCTCTCTCTCTCTCTCTCCCTCTCCCTCTGTCGTCTCTCTCTCCTCTCTCTTCTCTCTCTCTCTCTCTCTCTCTCTCTCTCTCTCTCTTCTCTCTCTCTGTGTGTGTGTTGTGTGTTGTGTGTGTGTGTGTGTGTGTGTGTGTTGTGTGTGTGTGTGACACCTGGTGCCTTTTCCCGATTCGCTTATGGTAACTGCCCCATTTTTAAAAATCTTTCTTTCTTATTTCTTATGATTTTTCATCATTCTCATTTCCTCGTTATTTTGATTTGATTTGCAACGATCTGACTTCTTTATTTTTATCTTATGCCATTTACCCATGTGCCCCCCTCCTCCTCCTTCCTACTTTTCTCCTGCTTATTTCCTCCTACCCTCCCTCTCCCCCTCCCTCTCCTCCGTCAAGTACCTCTCTGCCTGGGCTCCGTGACGCCTTGCGCCGAGTCCTCGAGGGCGTTTCAATGTTTTTATTCCCCCGATGCGTCTGGCGATTGCGAGGGAGTTGGCAGGGGTTCAGGCAGGTAAGCCGTACCTGTTAATGCCATTTGCAAATACCTTGTGTCATTTGGCGAAGCGCTTGGGAGTGGATGGAGGGGGGGAAAGGAGAGAAAGGGAGAGGGGGATGGGGAGAGGAGAGAGAGGGGGACGCACACGCACACAGTTGAGAGGAGAGAGAGAGAGAGAGAGAGAAGAGAGAGAGAGAGAGAGAGAGAGAGGAGAGAGAGAGAGAGAGAGAGAGAGAGAGAGAGAGAGAGAGAGAGAGAGAGAGAGAGAGAAGAGAGAAAGAGAGAAAGGGAAAGGGATGGAGGGAGGAGAGAAAATTGTGTGTGAATGTATGTATTTTGCAAGCGCATGTCTTGCGTCAGATAATTACTTATGTGTTGCGGAACCTCATCATCGGGGATATGGTTTAAGGATAAGGAGGCAGAGGGAGAAGAGGAAGAGGGGAGGGAGAGGGAGAGGTAGGGGTTGGGGGCATCGGGTACACTTTACCTTATCGCGTGAAGGGCCAGGTCTATTCCCTGGGGGCACGGGGAGAAGACCTGGCCCGACTCGTGGAGGTGAGAAATCCTAAGAGAAGGAAGAAAAAATGACTCACACTAGGAGAACGTGTGCGGGTGTGCATGGGGTTGGGCATCTGCCGGGTCAAGAAGGAAAGAGAGAAGATGGTGTTGATGTTTTTTCTGGTATTGGTATCGGTGGGTGGTTGAATACAGTGAGTGGGTATTTGTTAGGGTAAGGGGTATGGTGGGAGGAGGGAAGAATGGGTATGTGTCAGAAAGGAGAACGGTTGGGGTAATACAGTTGGTCCGGGCGATGGGAATTTTAATCAACAGGTGGGCATCAGCGGGCGGTGGTTGGGGAGGTCCGGTGGCTCGTCTTGGGGGGGGGGGGCTCTCTTCCCAGACCCTCGGATTTATGGGCTTCATTTTCCACGGGGATTACAGAAGGATTAGTTAATTAAGAATTTTACTCAGGTTTTCATTTTTTTTAGGGGGGGGGGAAGGGGGTAATCGCGGAAGAGATCGGATCCTGGCATTGATAGCCGGTCTTGGGGGTGGGTAGGGGTGGGGTGGGGGGTAGCAAGTCTTGGTCAGGGTCCGGCTTACCCTTCGGCCATGTGTGAACGTTAGACTTATCTTGGGAGTGAAGGGCCTGTGCCGACTTCGTTATGAAGGTCCTGCTCTTGCTCTGCCCTCTTCCTTTGCTTCTGCGTGGCCGTGTGTCGTTGGATTCCCTGTTTGGATATCGTTGGAAAGCACTGTCATTTTCCACTCTCTCTCTCTCTCGTCTCTCTTCTCTCTCTTTCGTCTCTCTCTCTTCTCCTCTCTCTCTCTCTCTCTCTCTCTCTCTCTCTCTCTCTCTTCTCTCTCTTCTCTCTCTCCTCTGTTTTATCTCTTATATTAGTAATTACCTTGGAGTAGATTTATATAGCTCGTGTTGCATTATTTCCAGCAAGTGTTGTTGGCGAGGGGCGCTGCCAAGGTCACTGTCGAATTGAAAACGGGGAAAGAGGTTAACGTTTTAATTCCACAGGAGAGAGAGAGAGAGAGAGAGAGGTCAGACGGAGGCGAGGTCATCATGCAGAGAGGTTCCCATCAGGCTCATCAGGTGACCTCGAAGAAAAAGAAGAAGAAGAGGGAAAAAAAAACATGTTGATTGAAGAAAGCATTAAGAGAAAATATTTGTATTGTCTTTGTCTCGGACCGGTCATCAGCCTGCAATTGTTCTCTTTTTTTTTGGCCCCGTTCCCTCTCTCTCTTTTTCTTTCTTTCTCATCTGCGAAAAGGTCAAGAATGAGCATGAGTAAGGGAAACGGTGATGATTATGCACGATTTTACACTCTTTGGATGTGCGCTGTAGGCTCCGAAGTCGGACGTTTCTTAATGAGAATTAGAGGAGGAGGGAGGAAGAGAGGAGAAGAGAAGAAGAAGAAGAAGAAGAAGAAGAAGAAGAAGAAGAAGAAGAAGAAGAGAAGAAGAAGAAGAAGAAGAAAGAAGAAGAAAGAAGAAGAAGAAGAAGAAGAAGAAGAAGAAGAGAAAGAAGAAGAAGAAGAAGAAGAAGAAGAAGAAGAAGAAGAAGAAGAAGAAGAAGAGAGAAGTAAATGGCGGTGTTGGTAATGGGAATTAGTTGAGATTGTGCGGAAAAATAGACCTTAAAGACGGGGGGGGAAAGGAGTTAAAAATATAAGAAAATTGGAAGAGGAGGAGGAATGGGGAAAGGTCGTAAGGGAGGGAAGGAGGTGGATCAGAAGGAAGCGAGGAAGATGAATGGTAAAAAAAGAAACAGAAAAAGAAAACAAAGAAGAAAAAGAAAGTAAGGAGTTAAAGTAAATGACAGGACGCCGGGGAGACTGAAACAGGCAGAGGAGATACGGAAGGCGAAGCGAGGCACGAGTGGACGCAGCTGTAGGGAGCTTTAAAGGGGGCGGGGAGAAGAGGGAGAGGGAGAGGGAGAGAGGGGGAGAACGGTAAAGGAGGAGAGGGAGAGAGGGGAGACGGTAAAGGGGGGGGGAGGGTTTGAGGAGACTCATAAACTGGGTCAGGGGAGTAAGAGTTCTCGACCGAGGATGGGGAGGTGAACAGCGGGTATGGGGAACATTGCAGTGGGTTTATGTTCTCTGAAGAAAAAGAGGCGGTAGCGAGCGGGTGCGGGTTCTAGGGGGCGTGGCACGGAGGAGAACGAAAAGAGGGGCCGAGGGAAGCGCAGCACAAGGAAGGAGTGGCGGGGGTGGGGAGGTAGGGTAGGATAGATAGGATAGCGGCAATGGGGGCTGTTGTGTGCAGGGGGAGAGGAAAGGGATAAGAGAGGAATGGAAGGATTGGCGGCGTAAGCGGCGGTGACAGTCGGTCTGCGTGTGGACGTGTGGGCACGGTCGAGCGGGCGAGCGGGCGGGCGGCGGGCGGGCGTGGGGTTGCGGGAGTGGGTGGTGCGAGTGTAATGTGGGTAGGAGCTGAGGGTAGCGGAGGGTTCGGGGGCTGGGGGGGGGGGAGGTGGGGGCGGGTAGCGTGCGGTGAGTCATCAGGGCAGCCGGCTGGGGAGGGATCAAGTTATAACGCTGTGTTGCACCAGGTCGCCTCGACGCCCCAGCCCGAGCCCCGCCCGCCCCAGCTCTCTCCGCTAGAGCTCCCACACCTCTAGAGTTCTCCTTTAGAGCTCCCCTCATCAGCTCTTTTTCTCCTCTAGAATTCTCTCCTCTCCTTTAGAGGTCTCTCTCTCTCTTCTCTCCTCTCTCTCTTCTCTCTCTCTCTCTCTTCTCTCTCTCTCTCTCTCTCTCTCTCTCTTCTCTCTCTCTCTCTCTCTCTCTCTCTCTCTCTCTCTCTCCTTTCCCTCTAGAGCTTTTCCCCTCCGCAAGAACCCCCCCCCTTTCCCAGAGCCCTCCCGCTCTACGAGAACGCATCCTCACCAACAGAGCTCCCTTCCGCGCGCTGGCGAAGTGGCTCAATTAACCTGCCGTCTTTTTTTCCCTTCTTCTTTTCACTGGTCGTTGGTGCGGGATACAATAGGACCGATCGCCTCCTGATATGGTAAAAAGGGGGTTATTTTTCTAGCTTTCTTGCCCCGGGGTCTTGTCGGGCTTCCGTTGTTTTATTTGCCAATTACGGAGGGGAGAGGAGAGGGAGAGGGAGGAGAGGGAGAGGAGGAGGGAGGGAGAGGGGAGGGAGGAGAGGGAGAAGGAGAGGAGAGGGATAGGAGAGGGAAGGGGATAGAGAAGAGAGAGAGAGAGAGAGAGAGAGAGAGAGAGAGGAGAGAGAGAGAGAAGAGAGAGAGAGAGAGAGAGAGAGAGAGGAGAGAGGGGGGGGGGGGCGGGGCACGTGAGCGAGTTGGTGAGTGAGAAGGGTTTCCTTTTACTCCGTAACATGTATTCAATGAGCTACTTGGACGGGTATGTGAAGCCTGCCTTCATCTTTTCTCCTCCTTTCTCTTGTTTCTCTCTCTCTCTCTCTCTCTCTATCTCTCTCTCTCTCTCCTCTCTCTCTCTCTCTCTCTCTCTCTCTCTCTCTCTCTCTCTCTCTCTCTCTCTCTCTCTCCCTCTCTCCCCTCTCTTCCTCTCTCCCTCTCCCTCTCCTCTCTTCTCTCTTCCTCTCTTCCTCTTCCTCTCCCTCTCTATTCCTCTTCCTCTTCCTCTTCCTCTTTCCTCTTCTCCCTCCCTTCGTCATCCTCTCCCCCGCCATGTCCTGCTTCTCGTGTCCAGCTTGCCAACCCCTTCTGGAGCAAGCACGGCCACGCGAGAAAATGATTTACGCGGAGTGTGAAGAGTCCCAAAAGCATTTAAAGTTGTCCGTTGTTTTCACTGCGGCCGCCTGACCACCCGCCCTTGTTAGTGCGCTGGTATTACACCTCGGGAGACGCCCGCTCCGTTATTCCGCCTCGGAACAGTTCCCACATATTTTTTTTCCCATCGTGTGTCTGGGGAAGGGGGGTTCGTTTCTCCGCCTGGGGGGGAGGAGGGAGGAGGGAGGGGGGAGGGTGTCAAGAGTCAGCGAAGGTTTGCCGGACGGGGGGTCTCTTATCTCTCGGACCGGGTTACTTGCTCTCTTTCCACTCAGCTGCTTGATGAAGTGCCTCTTACCTCCCCCCCCCCCCACACTCCTCCCCCAGCGTTTGGGAGTCTTCTCGCTTTATTTTTCTCTCATTGTTTCATTTCTTATCCGTCTTAGGTTACGTTAACTTATGGAGGACAATTTTTTATATTATATTTTATTACATTTTTATGGAGAGACACAATTCTCTTTCTCTCTCTCTTCTCCTTTCTCTCTCTCTCTCTCTCTCTCTCTTCTCTCTTCTCTCTCTCTCTCTCTCTCTCTCTCTCTCTCTCTCTCTCTCTCTGTCTCTTCTCTCTCTCTCTTCCTCTCTCATCTCCCTCTCTTTTATTTAGGAAATTCACCCATTGTTAAAATTCCCTTTTATTCGGAAAATCTTCCCCACTGATGACTGACTAAAAGGCTGGGATGGACGACAATATCTTGCCCACCGATCTTTAATGGGACCAGGTTTTTGACAGATGGGCGAGGAACGAGGGAGAGAGATGAAGGATAGGGAGGGTGGGGGGTGGGGGGTAGGAGTAAGGGAGGAGTTTTCTGTCATAATAGGTGTCGTTTTGAGTTTGTTTTGCGAAGGAAGGCATGTTAGTGGAGGTTTAAGGCGGAGATTAACCTTTACTTCGACTTTTTTTCGTTATGTATTATTTATTATTTTTTTATTTTTATTATTGTTATTATTAATTATTATTATTATTATTATTATTATTTTTATTATATTGTTTTGTTATTGTTATTGTTATTGTTATTATTATTATTATTATTAATCTATTTATTTTTTAATTGTGTGTGAATGTGTGTGTGTGGTGTGGTGTGGTGTGTGTGTGTGTGTGTGTGTGTATGTGTGGTTAAACTATTTCACTTGTATGTTTGCCGTACCTTCCCTTACCTTCACGCCCCTATACCCTATGCCCCTCCCGAACATTATGCATACCCAGGTGAGTTGGTCCTCAGGTATCGCGTGACCCTTGACCTAAAGTGGGCCACGTTGCCACCCTTTCGCTCCTCTTTAGGCCGTATCAGCGGGTGTCGAAGAGAGAGTACCTGGCCTCCCCTCCTTTCCCCTTTTCTTTGTGTTATAGCACCGGAAATTAAAGTGCGGCCCACTCTTAACAGTTTTTAGAATGAACTTGGATTTTTTGTTTCTTTTGTTAGTTATTTATTACTTTTTTATTATTTTTATTATTATTATTATTATTATTATTTGGATTTGTATTTGGATTTTTGGTTTGAGAGGGTTTGGTTTTTGCGTTTCTTATTTTTAGTGTTTTTATTGTTTTATATCAGATAGGATTCTAACGCCTTCAAATCTCTATCAAATCGCCTTTGCTTTGGGCAGGGGCGGGAAGGAAGGCGAAGGCAAGGCGCGACATGCATCCTGAAGGACACGTGTACCCGGTGCTAGCCATGAGCCGCTCGCCGCACGTGGCATCGTGGTTTCTGCGGCCACACGTCACACCTGAACCTTGGTGACAGGAGCCTCCGTTTCGAACTCAGGCACTCCGGTCAGGAGGGAGACTTCTCTCTCTTCTCTCCTGCTTTTGATCCGTGTGTTTCGATGTGCTGGAGTTGGTTTGTGAACGCGTGGTTTTCCTCCTGGCGGAGAAAAGAGAGTTTGGATGAGGGAGGATGGGGAAAGAGGTCGAGCCTGGTCTGAGCGGGGTATCCGTTTCGCGTCTCACGTGATTCATAAGTCGTCACGGAGCGCGGTTCGTTTTTCGAATCCGTTGGCGCTTCATCGGGTTCGAACATCAACGAAGAAAATAATGAGTTTTTGGTTCGGAAGTTGGCGGCGGGCGAGGAGAACCAGGGTGAAATTCCCCCTCGACGCCGTTTCAGCGAGTCTGCTTTCGGGGCGGGTGTTTTGGAGGGTCCTGATGACGGGGTCGAGCGGCTGCACCGGGAAGGGTCGGTCGTGTCCAGCATTGCGAACGTTAACCGGCCCAAGTTCTAATGGAGTTATTTTCAAAGTTTTCGTGTGGGAGCAGCTTTAAAGAGACTTGAATTTCGGAAGGCAATTATAAGGGGATGGGGCGAGGATTAGGAAATGGTTAGACGACTGAACTTTCTTTGAGAAATGGGCCTGTGACTTGAGGCAGCCGATGATGGGGATAAAGAGGCCTTGAAGGAGACGAGAGAAACTTGAAGACGGCGATGAGGACGATCGCTGGGGAGGCGCGGTCGCGCGCGTGCGGCATGGCAGAGTGGCGGCCGATAGAGGAGGAGGAGGAGAGGTCGAGGTCGAGGTCGAGGCCGAGAGAACGGTGTGAAGGTGGAGGAAGAGAGGAGAGGAGGAGGAAGGAGAAGTAGAAGTAAAAGAAAAAGTGGAGGAAGGAGGAGGAGGAAGGAGGAGGAGGAGAAAGGAGGAGGAGAGGAGGAGGAGGAGAGGAGAGGAGGAGGAGGAGGAGGAGGCCACTCGGGGTCGATGTTGATATTAGGTTTTTAATCAGCGTTTTTTTTTTTTTTTTTTTGTCAGATTTTTTTCTTCAATTCTTTCCATGGCTCAGCCTTTTTGAAAACTGAAACACAACGTCTTTTCCCCCTCGTCTGCGCTCGCCGTGGCGAACCCCATTTTTCCACATCTGTCTGAAACATCCTATTGGGGAGGCGGCGGTCTCCGAGAGTGCAGGAAACGTGGCATTAAAGAGGAGGTGAAGGAAGCGCGGCGGGCTGGCAGGTCAGAGGGAGCGCGCCGCCTCCGCCGCCTTCGCCTCCGCCTCCGCCTTCGCCGCCACGTATTGGTGATGAATGAAACCTCCTTGTGGTTCGGCCGGGCACGATGGAGGGGAGGAGGGGGGTCGAGGGTGGGAGGGGGCTATGGGAGGGGTGTGGGGTGGGAGGAGGGCTGTGGGAGTGGGTGAGGAGGGCTGGTGGGAGGATGCGGAGGGAGGGAGGGGAGGGGGTTATCTCATGTTGACGTCCATCCTTTGAAGTCTTTTTCTTTTCTTTAATTTGGGTTTTTCCTCCTTGTATTTCTTTTGCTCTGTCATACGTCATTTTCTTTTGCTTAGATTTTTTTTTCTTCCTGTGGATTCAGTTTTTCTTTTTGTCTCTTCCCCTCTTATCTCGCTCTCCCCCTCTCAAACTCCCCTCTCCCTCTTTTTTCTCCCTCTTTCACGCTCTCCCTCTTCCTCTTTTCCGCTCCACCCCTTCCACTCTCACTCTTTTCCTCTCTACCTATTGCCTCCCTCTTTTTCTCTCTACCCCTTTCCCTCTCACTCTTTTTCTCTCTACCCCGTGCCCCTCCCTCTTTTTCTCTCCACCCTTCCCCTCTTCCTCTTGGTTCTCTTCCGCCCTTTCCCTCTCTACCCCTGCCCCTCCCTCTTTTTCCGCTCCACCCCTCCTCCTCTTCCTCGTTTTCTCTCCACCCTTTCCCCTCTTCCTCTTTGCTCTCTTCCGCCCCCTTCCTTTAGCCAAACCTCTCTCTATCTACCATACCCGCTAATGTAATCCTCATTTTTCTTATTCCTTTGATGCCCCGGATGCTAAGAATAGAAACGCCACTCGACACCCTTATGAACCAAAGGTTTTTTCTTGACGCCCGGCGCTGCTCTACAAATCTTCTTTCCTCTACCGAAAGGGAACTGGGGCGGAACGGGGAAAGGGGAGAGTGCGGACCAGTAGTAATGTCCGTAATGCGGTGGCTCTCGCTACGGACAGGTAGGTAAGACATCGTTAGAATGCGCTGAATTTGGTCTATTATTTTTTTTCTCTCTCCTCTCCGCTCATCCCTCCACCTTTCCCCTCCTCCTCCTCTTCCTCGTCCTCATCCCCTCCTCTCCTATACCTTCTCCTATCCCTCCCCTCCTCTCCCCTTCCGTCACTCCTTCCCTCCGTCCTCCCTCCTCCTTCCTCTCTCTTCCTCCCTCTCCCCCTTCACCCTCCGCCACCCTTTCTTCCCTCCCCCACCTTCTTCCCTCCCCCGATTCTATCCCTCCCTCCTCCCTTCCTCCCCACTTACCCCTTTCTCAAGCACTAGATAGGTTAAAAAGACTGTACTTTCCTCTCAGATGACCATTCGAAATGAAAGATCCAGGACGGAGAAAAAATTGTCGTTCTTCTTTTATTCTTTCTCGTTTCTAGGAAAGTAAAGAACGCTCGCGGAGAAGAGAAGAGAAGAGACCGTTACATGAATAATTGTTTAGTGGATCGCTCTTTTTTTCTGTTTTTCTTTTGAAGAGAGGTTGAAGTGTTTAATAAAAGACTGTTTATATCGAGTGTTAGCTTGCGGAAGGACGAGACATCGCCCTCTCGTGGGGAAGCGCGCCACTCGCAGATAGCCAATTATTTTTCCTCATCCTCTGGCGAGTTTACTTGCAGCGCATGAACCACTTTTTTTTCCAGAAAAATGTTGAGCTGTTCGTATGCCTTTAATTCTCCCCAGTCGGCATCTTGCAAATCGCGAGATGGGTGACTGGGGCGGGGGGCCTGGAGCACAGATGCGTGATCTACTTGAATGGTGGGCCAGCAGTAATATACCCCGCACCTGTGAGCACAGCCACGACCAGGTCTGTGGGTACTACTCTCTGGTGTGGATGTATCCGTAGCATGCGGTCGGGTGGTAGATTCGAATGTGCGGCATTGTGTTTCGCTGATTTGAAATGCGCATAAGTGGTTGGCGAAATGTCTGGCTTCGGTTTTCCCGCGTACTTTTGTTATTATTCATTTCTATGTATGTGTTGGCGTCCTCCTTTTATCCACTCGCATGCACGCACGTACATTTACATTTTTTCTCTCTCCTCTCTTCCTCTTCTTTCTCTCTTCTCTCTCTCTCTCTCTCTCTCTCTTCTCTCTCTCTCTCCTTCTGCTCTCTCTCTCTTCTCTCTCTTCTCTCTCTCTCTCTCTCTTCTCTCTCCTCTCTCTCTTTTCTCTCTTTTCTTCTCTCTTTTCCTCTCTCTCTCTCTCTCTCTCTCTTCTCTCTCTCTCTCTCTCTCTCTCTCTCTCTCTCTCTCTCTCTCTCTCTGCTCTCTCTCTCTCTCTCTCTCTCTCTCTCTCTCCTCTCTCTCTCCTCTCTCTCTCCTCTCTCTCTCCTCTCTCTCTCCCTCTCTCTCCTCTCTCTCTCTCTTCCTCTCTCTCTTCTCTCTCCTCCTCCATCCTCCTCCTCCTTCCTCTCTCCTCTCCTCCTCCTGCCTCCTCTCTTTTTTTCCTTCCTTCTTCTCTTCACTTTCATATATATTATAGATTCCTTTTTTTCTGCCGGTATTAATTATAACAGAAAGCCCTCCACCGCCCGCTACATCTCGAGTTCCCTTTGAATCAGAAATGAAGATTCTTCCGGCGATTCTTGTCGCTAATAAGAGCAGGCGTCGGAAGCATTCTTGGTCCTCGAAGGATCTGCTTGCAAATGAGGAGGAAGCGAGAAAAAAAAAAAGTGGTGGGGGAAGTTTATGGCAGGGGGGAAGGATGTGTGTGGAGGGGGTGAGGTGTTGGAGGGAAGGGTGAGAAAGAGGAGGAGGGAGGGAAAGGGAGAGAGGAGAGGGGAGGGAGAAGAAGATAGCGGGAGGAAGGGAGAGGATAGGAAGAGGAGTGGGAGGAGGGAGAGAGGGAGGGAGGGGTAGGGGATAGGGGAGAGAAATGAGAGTTGCATACAGAAGAAAGGTAAATGAAGCGATGGGATGTGAAGCTTCTCTGCCTTTGTTTTTCTAGCTTTGTCCCGACGTGTGTCGCCATTCCTTCACGATCGTGGAATGCGAGAGGTCGTCCACTGTATATAAAAAAGTACTAACCATAAAAATTTCGGGTTCCGTTATTGTTAAAACCCCATTTGTTATCGTTCTTTTTTGGTGTTTTGTATTCATTCGGTTATTGTTATGGGTCTTGTAAAATTACTTCATTGGTTTCGTTTCTCAGACATCCAGGCTGGCCGTTAACCTGCCAGGAGATGATAGGATTCGTGGAGTACCTTTTTGGCAGCGAAATGGATAGAGGAGAATAGAAGGGCGGGGGGTGGGTGGGGTGGGGGTTGATATCCTCAATTGCCTCGAGTCTCTGCCCCTTTTATTGGTTGTTGATTATCCGCCTGGGGGATTCGGGGGCCTCTTTACGGCCTCGGTCAACAGCGACATCTCTCGAGGTCTTGATCTCCTAGGAAAGGGAGGAAGGAAAGTTTATATATAGAGTTCCTTCGGGTTATTGTTATGAGATCCTGTTGGGGGGTTTGTTTACGCAGCCCACTTAAGGGTTCTCATGCGCCGGTTATCAGACGGTGCGCACGCGCGGTTTTTGCGAAAGTGCGCGCTGGCTGAGGCGAGCGAGCGCGCGTGTGCACGGGTGCGCGTGCTTGCCGGGCCGTGACGCGCTGGACGGCTTGCGATGGCGAACTTTATCGGGAAAAGGTTGAACGCGGAAATGGTCGGAATGACGTCGGCGGCGGTGTATATTTAGCCTCCTGGGTCCTGTGTTCTTGCGCTGGGCCGCTTTTCGCTCGGGGATGGGAGGGGGGGAGGAGGAGGAGAGGAAAGGAATGTGGAGGAGGAGGAGAGAGGATGGGAGGGGAGCAGGAGGAGAGGAGAGCACGAGGGGAGGAGGAGGAGAGGAAGAGGAGTGAGAGAGGAAGGAGAGGAAGAGGAAGAGGAGAGGAGGGGAAAGAGAGAGAAGGAGGGGGCGATGAGGAAGAGGGGAGGGAGGAGGAGGAGGAATGCAGGAGGCTTCTCTTCTTGTTCGAGTCTTCCTTTCTCGAAGGACATACTTTACGCGTTCTTGCTTTGTTTTGCGATTTTTTCGTGGTTGGGCGTCTCTTCGGTCCGAGTTTTTGTTCGCTCCTCCTTTCTGAGTCTCCGAGATTCAGTGCTTTGGCGGTTCTTGTGCTCAGCCTTATTTAGTTTCGCTTTTGTTCTTCTCGAGTTTTCCGGTGATCTCTTGAGATATCACTCCTCTCCGCTTTCTCGTATATTGTTCTATTTATCCTATCCCTTACGTTCCTCGATCGTCATTATCGTCTAGCTGACCTGAGTATGGCCCCCCTATCGTTCCGGGAGCTGCCTACATTCGTACATCCGTAAATCTCAACTGCCTCATTCACTCCTCCTCGCCCTCTTCGTCTTTGCTCTGGTCTTCCGTTTAAGTCTCGCCTAGCTACACTGACTCCCCATTTACGATCAAGCTATCTCTCTCTCTCTCTCTCTCTCTCTCTCTCCTCTCCTCTCTTCTCCCGATCTACTCTCTCTCTTGCCCTCTTGCCCTCTCCTGCTCCCCCACTCCCCTCGCCCGTCCATCCCCTCGCTCACCTGCATCCCGCGCTCCCTCTCCCGCTCCCTCATCCCTCTCCTCTTCGTCTCCGCCTGGTCGCCGCACTTCACATTCGAATCAAACACCCTTCCTTCCCTCCCTCCCTCACTTGATATCTTCCTCCCTCCTCTCCATTCATTCGCGCAACCGCAACATTACTAACTACCCCGCCGTGGATTTTCGTACCGAAGTCCTTTATGAGCCGCGCCACGTCACCGCGGGTCTTGCATGTCAGTATTCAGTCTCCAGTATCTCAGGTAGCTACCTAATCAACTCGGATACCACACTACATAACATTTGCCTTCACGCTAGAACGGTTACGACCGTTCAAGGTCGCTGTGTTTGGAGACCAAGGAGTTCAAGTCCGGCCTCAGTCAAATAGCCGACTCAAGTAGATATTGTCTCTTCTCTCTCCTTCTCTCTCTCTCTCTCTCTCTCTCTCTCTCTCTCTCTCTCTCTCTCTCCTCTCTCTCTCTCTCTCTCTCTCTCTCTCTCTCTCTCAGTAGGTCACAGCATAGAATATTTCTTCTCTCCCCTCACTCTCTATTTTCCTTTTTCCTCCTCCTCCTCTTCCTCCTTTTCCTCCTATCTTCTTCCTCCTCCTCTTTCGACCCCCTCTCCCTCTCCCTGCCTCCTTTCCCACACGCCAATCCACTGGAACCGCGCACAATATGGCTACAAAACACGTCCTTCCGGCAATTAACATGTTACGGTAACTGGAGGATTTAAAACAGTCTCGGCGTCAGCTAATGGGAAGTTTGTAATTGGCGGTCGTCGGGCTGTGAATGGCTTCGATACGTGTGACGCGTTGTTTATTTAGTTTTTTTTTTTTTTTGTCGTTCTTTAGCTTCATTTTCTGTGTAGGTGGTGTGTATCGTTTGCTTGATATTTGTTTGTTTATTTATTTGTTGGTGTTCTTTATTATTATTTTATTATATTATTATTTTATTTTATTATTTATTTATTTTATTTATTTTTTATTCTTTAATTTTTGTCTGAGAGTTTGAGAGGATTTTAATAATGTATTTGTTGTTGTTATTCTTGAGTTTTTTCCATGAAGCTTAGTTTTTGCCCCCGTGTGTTTTCTTTGACGCCATCGGCCGCCGTGCGAGGGATGAGGAGAGGGAGAGAGGGAGAGAGGAGAGAGGAGAGAGGGATTTGTTTAATGTGTTGCCGGAATTAGCCAACACATTAATGTAGTCTTTAGATTTGTGTGCTGTAGGTAGGGAAGAAGGGAGAGGAGGGGCGGGAGTGGTTGAAGGAGGGGTAGAGGGGAAAGGAGGGGAGAGAGGAAAGAGAGAAAAGAGAAAAAGAGGAAAAGAGGAAAGAAGAGGAAGAGAGAATTAGAAGAGGAAGAAGAGGAATAAGGAGAAGAATAAGATTAGGAAGAGATGAGTAGAGAAGAGAAGGGAAGGGAAGGAAAAGGTAGAGAGGAAGGGGGGAGGGGTGTATGGGAAAGGGGAAGGTTAGGGAGAAGTACGTAGATCAAACCTTACGAGCTCTACGTCCCACGGTGAATACACTGAAACAACATTTTAACTCATTACGGCGCTGTCTGCTCGTCGGCCAGGTGTAATTAGGGAGAAGAAGGTACAAGCGAATCTCGCCCAATGTCGGTATTTATTTACTACCTTAATCGTTCTTTTTATTATTTACTCTGTTTTAATGAGTGTATGTGTGTACGCGCACGCACATTTTTTTTTTTTAGGTATATGCTTATGTGTGTATATTAGTCACGTAGCATATGCTAATTGTTGTAGGAATAATGAGTTTTTTCCCCGTTCCTCCTGGCGTGGAGGGATTTATGCAAATACAATACACATTTTACGGGTAGTCCTTTGGTATTTGAATTTTAAATTATTCATAAAGTTAAGTAGTCTGTTAGATGTATTCCAGCTTCCAGCTCACAATGGCCGTGCTATTACGTAGGCCGGTGAGGTTGGGCTAAGGTGGGGTGGGATGGGGGAGGGGAGGGGAGGGGGAGGGTAACAGGCACCGGTGCATCCTCGGAGAATAATGGCACTCACTTAATTAATCCGGTGTGCTTTACGGTGGCCAAGTTGCAAGTGGCATGCGCGTGGGGAGGTGGGAGGGGGGGGGAGGGAGTCGGGGTCGTGGGGTTCGCGTTTGGTGTCTTGGAGCGCTGGGAGTCGGGGAGTGCCATTTCTGTTCTTCGGTTATTTGATTGGATTTGCTTTTGGGGATAAGCGATAGGTCGACGGCTGTTCCTTGTGGCTCGGCCGTGTCAATTGGCGATTTACTAATAATGGGGCAGAATAAGTGCGTATTTCTGGCGTGTGTTAGCAAGCGATAAGCACCTTTACGTAAGGGAATGGGAAGGAAGTCGAAGAAAGCACATGCCCCCGTAGCGGCATCGGGAAGGCATTAGCTACGGTGCGTTGTATACATCATCCGTAACAAGAGTGGGCGCAGCAGTGGGCGTATTGTAGAGGTGGGGGAGAGAGGAGAAGGAAAGGAGGGGGGGAGGGTCATGGTTTAGTCCTGCGTTTGCTTTTGACGTCTCCTTCGTCTTCGCAAGTTTTGTGGGTGGCTGACGTTGGAGGGTGGGCGTGAGGGAAAAGGGGGGGGGAGACAAAGACACCCGTGGGCGGCCAAGGTGCGGAGGTGTTTTCTTTCGGGAGATGGGCGGAAGCGGCGGAGGGTCGCGCTCAGCAAGGGTGCTCGTATAGCATGTGACGTCATGGCGTTGTACTGTACGGTAACGGGACTACGGGAGGGATTTTGGTCGGGGTTGTTGTAGCTGTGTTTAGTGTGAGTGGGATTCGGGGATGGGATGGCCGCGCATGAATGAATGCATGAAGACCTTTGTTTACATTTGCGGAAATGAGCTTCTTGCTGTTTTGGCAAAGACTTGCGTGGGTGAAGTACGGCGCGTCTCGCTGGAGATAATGTGCGCTTATTTCTCCGGGCCAAACGGCGCCTCCGAACAGACGCGAAGTGTGTCGGATATCCAAGAGTGACTTGTTTTTGCGGGCCGGAGGTATGTGACACAGTAGCGGCGGAATCACGTACAGTAGCCCCTCGAGCCGGAAGTGGAACATGCGTCTCCAGTTTGGCTTTTTAATCGCCGTGTTTGAGGGGCGTGATTAATCGTGGCGTTGCCGCGGTGGCGTGCGTGTGCGCGCGTGTATGTGCGAGCATGCACCGGTTTTCCCCCGAAATGGACGCGCTGGAAGCCATGTCATTGTATTCCCGTTCGGGTCGAGGCCCGGCGGAAGTGCCCCTACAGCTGGCCTTGATACACTGATACGTCAGAAATATTTTAGCCTTGATTTTAGTAGTAGTGAGTGAGGAGACACGGCGCCGCAGACTGGACTTGAAGCCCAATCTTGTGAACGAACCCGATCGTTTGTACCGCTTGTACCTTCGCGTTGGATGTTGACACGCATTTCCATCGGGCTCGTTTGGCGGCGGCGGCGGCGGCGAGAGGTGCATGACCGCTCTGTGCACCTCTTCCCATATTACCTCTCGAACTTTCTCATTGTTTGCCGGTAATGCATGCAATCTCGCGCCAGGGTTCCGGGTTGCACAGTGGCTCGGCCGGCGGGTATGTCGTATTAATGCTGAGGTTGACTCTCCTCGGGTGGCATGTGAAGGGGATGTTGAGGGGAGGGGGTGAAGGAGGGGTGAAGGGGGGCGGGGGTGGCCCGGCCTGAGGTTTCTCTTCGTCGCCCGTGGAGCTTGTGTTCTTTGTTATTTTGTTCTTTCTTGGAGAGGGTTGGGGGGGGGAGGCGAGATGTTCTTTTGAGTGGAGATGCAAGCGGGTCGGTCGCCGTGAAAGGTCGCATGTCTTTGGAAATGGCAGGCTTTGTCGGGGAGAAACTTGCATCCGGTGGTCATTAGCCAAGTGTTATAGTGTTGAAAAGGGGGAGAGGGAGAGAGGGAGGGAGAGGGGAGATATGGAGACGGGGAGAAAAGGGAGGGGATGGGGAGGGGGAGAGGGAAAGAGAGAGAGAGAGAGAGATTTGTATGCTTGTTTGTCAAGTGTACGCCTGTGTATACTTCCCCTCGATGTCCGCTTCCTCGTTCCCCCGGCCGCCCCCGCGCCTCCTCCCCATTCCCATCGGCTCTCGCGGGTGTGCGCCGTCTGTGCACGGAGGTTGTCGCTTCCTCGGATGTTTCCCGGAACTTCTCGGGTCGCGGGAAACATCTGACGCCGCGGAGGCTGTCCGCACCTGGCCGCGCAGCCCATTCCAGGGGGATACAGTTACGTGTTTATTTCTGTAGATGGATACAGGAGTATTTGACGTATATATTCATGTGCATACACAAACTTAGATGTGCGTGCATACATACACGCGCTTGTGCATGCGTGCCACGCACACATTGCACACAACACACGCACACATACACACGCACACACACCACACACACACACACACACACACACACACACACACACACACACACACACACACAACACACAACACACACACACACACACACACACACACATTTATGCATATATGCACATGAACATACATAATACTGAAAAGGCTGATTAGTGCAATTGCAACTAAGAAAGAAAGGCCTCATTTAATAAGCGTCATGGAAACCGTGAAGAATGCGAGATTGCGATGGAAAGGTGGAGGGGGAGGGGGAGGGAAGGGAAGGAGGTGGTGAGGGGGAGGGGAGGGGAGGGGAAGGAGGTGGTGGAGGGGGAGGGGAGGGGAAGGAGGTGGTGAGGTGGAAGGGGAGGGGGAGCTAGCGCCGCCGCAGGAATGTGTTTTGGGTGTCCAGCGCATTTCCCTTCGTGGAGGAAGTTGCCAAAAGTGCGGAAGTTTTAACGGGAAATAAGAATGCTAGAAGAGCGGTGGACACGCACAGTGTCATGTTGAAAAGGAGGGAAGGGGGAGGGTTGTACAGTGAATATTTGTCTTTTGTTTGTTGTAAATCTCTGTATTGTTTTGGACTCGGTTGATATTCACGAATCGGCTGTCGAGATTTTTTTCTTTTTCTTTCGTCTTTTTTTTTTCTTCTTAAAACTTGCGAAACTGTGGAATTTGAAATGTGGGAACGCCAGGTGGACGTCGTTAACCGGGAGGGAGTCTTGCATCTGGCAGCGGTCAAGGACGTGACGGAGGAGCAGCGAGTGACCTTCACATGATCTAGTTCTGCCACACGAACGCATACAGGCTACAGTCCTCCTGCTGTAGGCGCTGCGGTCTTCGAGGGAGGGAGGGGGGGGAGGGGGAAAGAAGGGGGAGGGGGGAGTTTGGGGGGGGGGAAGGGGGGGGAGAAGGGGAGTTTTAGAAGGGGAGTTTGGGGCTGAAAGAAGGGGGAGGCGGAGGGAAAGGCCTTATCACTCAGCCGTGTCTCGCGCTGTCTTGCAAATTCGTGTGTATGTGTGTATGTATGTGTTTATGCGTTTCATTATGCGTTTTATGTGCACGCGTTGTGTACACAGATGGTGTGAAATGGCCGTTTTTCCGCGCCAACACAACGAGGAGGCGGAGGAGGTTTGGGGAGGAGGGCCTGCAGATGGGCTGGGCGGTGGCAGCTGTTATTTTTGCTCCCCGGTTATGAAGAGAAAAGAAAAGATGAAGAAACAGACGAGATGCTGATTCACCGAGCGAGCCCGTGAATTAATCGCCGGTGTGGATTTTATGCGGCCTCAGGTAAAAAGAGGCCACGCGAGGCCACGCTTGTCACCTGCGAAAAATGACACCCGTGTTTTGTGAAGCGATGCGGCAGCGAGGGGCCCGTGTGTGTCTGTGTGCGTCGGGGTTTATGCCAGGAAATGTGACGGCGGCTATGCCAGGAGGGCATCAGCGCGTCAGGGTTGCCACCTGTCCCCTCAAGCCCCGAATTTTTAGCTGACAAGGCCGCGTTTGTTTGTGTGTTTTATTTATTTCGTACTTGTACTCAGACTTGCAGGAACCACGCCATGACTGTGATGTACGTGTTTTGATGTTGGATGGGCTCTTCATGAGGGTAGTATATTCGGGAGCATTCGGGTCCACAACGTATAGCCTTTGTTTTTATTTAGGTGATTGATAGCCATTCCGAGTGGGGAAAAAGTTGTAAATGAATTAGCTGTTTGTTGCAAGTCGTGTTTCGTCGCGTTATCCTGGTGCGTGGCCTACACTTCCGAAAAAGAGAGAGAGAGAGAAAAAAAAAATGACGATTATTTATTATTATTATTATTGGTCGTGGTCGGCATGGTCGGCGGCCCACTTGCGGTTGGGGTGAGGCTGGCGTGCTCTCGGCGAGTCGTGCCACGCTCCCACGTTCAATGCTTCATCTGTATTGCTTGGCCACGGAGCCTAACCACACGTGCCGGGGAGGGATGGAGGAGAGGGGAGAAGGTGCGGAATGGGAGGGGGAGGGGGATAAGGAGGAGGAAGGTTAGAGGAAACGGGGAGGGGGTGGGAGATGGATGGGGCAGGGAGGGGGAGAGGAACGGGAGGGAGGCGATTTTGTTTTGGAATGTGCAAGAAACCATGGCCCGTATTGTTGGCGCGTGTGGTGCATAACGCCGGCTGCGCTCGGCCAGGTAAACGGAACAGGCATAATAGAGTCGTGGAGGAATATGTGTGAGAAATTATGAGACGACGAGGTGAATCTCTTGCTGTTTCTCCCTCTCCCCTTTTTCCTTGTCTCCTCCTCCTTCCCTCTTTACCCCTCTTTCCCCCTCCCTCTTTCATCTCTCTCCTTCCCCTCCTCTTCTCCCTCCTCTCCTCCTCCTCCTCCTTCCTCCTCCTCCTCCCTCCCCTCCTCTTTCTCCCCACCCACTTTTCATGCGCATCTTTCCGCCTCTTCTCCCCCCCACACTATCCCTTTTACCACGCTTTCTGCATGACCGTGGCTCAGCCACCTTGGCCATCCTTCATGCCACGTTGCCCGCACGCCACCCGAACGTGTCATTTTCCTGTGTTTAAGCAGGTTGATCTTACGCCTGCGTATTACGCGCTGTTGATCGCGCCCTTCCTGCCTCTCCTCTCCCTCTCCCTCTCCTCTCCCTCGCTCCTCGCCCTCCACTGATTAACCAGCTGGTGAGTAAGTCACTTCGGGGGATATATTTAGAGAGATTACGCTCTCTCTCTCTCTCTCTCTCTCTCTCTCTCTCTTCTCTCTCTCTCTCTCTCTCTCTCTCTCTCTCTCTCTCTCTCTCTCTCTCTCTCTCTCCTCTCTCTCTCTCTCTCTCTCTCTCCTCTCTCTCTCTCTCTCTCTCTCTCTCTCTCTCTCTGCTCCTCCTCCTCCTCCTCCTCCTCCTCCTTCATACACTTCCTTATACTCCTACTCCTACCCCTATTCCTTCTCCCCGCCTTCCATCTCCCTCATAAGGTTGTTAAAGCTGTTGAAACTAATAAGTGAATTCTGTTCGTACGCTGCAGAGTGTATGTAGCCACGAATCATTTTACCGAGAATAACTACTTCCAACAAGACAAGATGGAATATAAATAATGCCCAGTCTTGTGTGAAATGTCAGTCTCTTTCTTCCCTTTTCCTACCTTTCCACGTCTTTTCTAGACGTTTTGTTCCTTTCACTCTTTAGGTGGAGGTGGTGGTGGATTTGGCGAAGTGGGAGGTAGGAGTTGGAGGAAAAGTACGAAGAATAATAGGGAGAAAGAAAATATCTGAAGGGCTTTATTAACAGTAATCTTGAAAGATTAATATATGCACATCTGTGTATTTGTGGAGAAGGAGAAAAAAAAACAGTAAAAGATGAGTTGAGATAAAGACATTTTCGTCCATATTCACAAAGTATTAAACATGATTTTCTCTGTTTTTTTCAGGTAATTGCCGAGTCGGAGAGAGAGTCGGGCATAATGACAGTGCGGCGCCGTGCCCTTTGAGCGGTAACGGTAATGTGCACTATACGCTGCATGGACAACGTGCTGATTAGGGACAATGTGTGTGTGTGTGTGTGTGTGTGTGTGTGTGTGTGTGTGTGTTGTGTGTGTGTGTGTGCGTGTGTGTGTGTGTGTGTGTGTGTGTGTGTGTGTGTGTGTGTGTGTGTGTGTGTGTGTGTGTGTGTGTGTGTGTGTGTGTGTGTGTGTGTGTGTGAGAGAGAGAGAGAGAGAGAGAGAGAGAGAGAGAGAGAGAGAGAGAGAGAGAGAGAGAGAGAGAGAGAGAGAGAGAGAGAGAGAGAGAGAGAAGAGAGAGAGAGAGAGAGTGAGTGAGTGACTGAGTGTGTGTGGGTGCAAGAGTGAGTCTGTGTAAGTATGCATGCATGTGTGCGTGATGGAGAAGAGGAGGATGAGAATAAATAGCCGTGACTGACTGAAACAAACAAACAAACAAACGCCCTTAATCAGAGACAGAACATTCAATTCACTAACTTGTAACAGTGTCCAGCGTTTACAGTGTTACGTGATACTGAATGGCGCCCAGTGCAAGTGAGACTACAGTGACGGTGACAAGTGTGATGGATGGTGACGTCAGAGATGTAGAGTAGAGTGACGGCAGTGATGGATAGTGACCTTGGGGCGTCACCACGGTCGACTACACGTGGAATTAAACCGTAACGAGATGTGATTCGGTTTTACACAGATATTTACGTTTGGGGGGGGGGGGCGAGTGAGTGGGGGGGTGAGTGAGTGGAGGGTGAGTGAGTGTGGAGTGGGTGGGTGAGTGAGTGAGTGAGTGAGTGTGTGAGTGAGTGGATGGGTGAGTGAGTGGTTGGGTGGGTGGGTGGTGGGTGGGTGAGTGAGTGAGTGAGTGAGTGTGTGAGTGAGTGGATGGGTGAATGAGTGAGTGTGTTAGTGAGAGACAAAGAGAGATTGTTCTGTTTATTAGTCAATTTATTTGTTTTGGGCTATAATGAGATTCGAATCAAAAATGGCTAGAATTCACAATTTGTGGGATATCGCGCCCACAGAGGTTCCCCGCATCTCGGCCGGCGTTCCCTTTCCCTCCAAGGTGAGGTAATGAAAATAATTGAGCAATAACTGGGCTTGGGCGATCTTTTCTCCTGATGGCGACAGGTGTAGTGGCGGTGACGTCATGCGCTGGGTGATTCTGTTTACTTGTTTTGATTTGATTTTTTTTGTTGTTGTTATGGTTGGGTGATTGGGTGTTATGAGCATTATTAATGTTATTATTGTTATTATTTTTATTATTATTTTTGTTGTTGGTATTATTATTATTATTATTATTAACTATTATGTTTGCATTTGTTATTGTTGGTTTATTGGTTGTCATCACGATTATTATTACGATTACTATTATTA
>NW_020868573.1:529388-561888 GCF_003789085.1 Penaeus vannamei
CCATACGTCGACGAGGTGGCGCAGATTAAGGAAGGCTTGTGTCCAACAACGGACTTTAAAGGCTGAAAGATAGAGAAGTCTTTAATGTATTTACTTGTTTACGTTGATTCCACTGCGTTGTAAACACCGCGCACCGTATTTCAAGATCAGCGACCGCAGGCAGAGAACCGCCTCCGAGACGAAACGACGCCACGCAGGAGAGGTTTACAGGTCGCGAGAGTTGCGGTGTGGTGCTTCGAGTCTGTCGCGGGAGGGGGCTCAGAAGGCCAACTATGAGGCCTTCGGGAAGGTCTTTGACATGCAAATGAGTGTCAGATGAGTGAGGGACGGCGGACAGGATAAAGGGCGGGATTGTAAAGCTGTGTGTGTACATCTTTTATTTGCTCTTTAGGCTGATTAAGATTGTTTTTACGATCTTGGGTGTGTTGTTGTCATTTGCAAGAAATGTTTTGGTCAGATGTGACTAAGGGAAAAGCGACCTTATCTCCCACTCGCCAAAAGGTCTTAATCCGCAATGTGTCTTGGGACGCGAAACGGAAGCCAAAGGTGTCGCTTGTCGAGGGAAGGACATGACATTTCTCACAATAGAATGTTAATGGGGGAATGTTGCAACGTCTCCGCGGCCGGATGCAAGGCGACCCGCGGTTTGAGCCCACCGGCAGGAGCTTGTTCTTGCAACGGGGTGTGCAGTGGCGCGTTGCCGAGTGTCGTCGTTGTCGTCGCCGCCGCGGCCGGGAAGGAGCCCCGCGCCCGCGCAACAATGGGTGATTACGAAACGGCCTGACCTCGGCGGTCGTTAGCGCTGTCCGCGCCCGAATCATTCCCCTCATTAGCTGTTGTTTCGTGCGTCAACGTCTCCGCTCCTCCGGGGGGCAGGGGTCGAGGGGTCGCCAGGGCCGCTTCGCCGCACTCGGTCGCCCCGAAGTCCGCAGACGACGGGGGATCGCACGGACCTGGCGCTCTTCTCGCTCCTGCGGCGGAATTCCCCTGTAAACCGCGCCGCCTTTGGACCTTAACGGCGTGCGGGGCTCGAGCCGTCTTTTATTTCGTCCTTGAACCCAGGAGTTTAAAGGTAAGGGGGGGGTATTTACTTTTTGTTATTTGCTGGCGTGATTTGTCGGTTTGTGGGCGCGCGTTTGTGCGTGGGTGTGTGCCTGTGTCTGTCTCTCGATGACTTTAGAGTGCTTGTCATTATTCGTATTTATCGTATAGACTTTTTAAAGAAAGAGAGAGAGAGAGAGAGGCCAAAATAGATAAGGGTCGTATAGCTGAAACGAGAGCAGTGAGGAAACGCTAATAATTGACTCCCTGAAGAGAGCAGTCACGCTGGGGAGTCGGACTTGAGGAATTGTTAAGGAGCGGGAAGCACGAGCGCACGGGCGCCGCGGACAGGCGCGTGCGGAGTGCAAGGGCGGAAGGAGGGAACAGGAGGGCGTGCATGCCTGAGTGGAGGTCGGAGTGGGGCGGGGAGTAGAGCTGCTGCTGCTCCTGTTCCTTCTTCTTCTCCTTCTCCTCTCCTCTCCACTTCCACACCATTTCCTCCTCTTGCTTCTCCACCTTCTAGACTCCTCCAACTCTTCCTCCTCGTCCTCCTCTCTACCTCAACTAACTCCACTTCCCCCATCTCCTCGTCCCTTCACTCACCACCACCACCCCCACCTCCACCTCCTCCTCCTCCTCCTCCTCCTCTCCTCCTCCTCCTCCTCCCTCCTCCTCCTCCTCCTCCCTCCTCCCTCCTCCTCTCCTCCTCCTCCTCGGGCGACCTTGTTTCCAGGCTTATGTGCAGCCATTACGAGAGGCGGAAATTGCCCCCTCCAGCCAGGCCGTGTCTCTGTTGCCATGTTTCGGGTCTAGGGCCGTTTCCCTTCGGCCTTCATTGCTAACCATTCTGTTAACTACTCTATTTTCTTGCGCCGCTGCCTCTCTCGGGGTGGAGGGACAGCCCCGTGTTTTACGTGCGCCGCGAAAAAACGGGTGAGTGCGGTTTGCTCCTCCAGACGTGAGAACCTTGGAACACCTGAGACGCCCCTCCCCCTCCTCCTCCTCCTTTCTTCTTCTTCTTCCCTCTTCTTCTCTTCTTCTTCTTCTTCTTCTTCTTCTTCTTTCTCTTTCTTCATCCCTCCTCCTCCTCCCCTCCTCCTCTCTCCTCCTCTTCCTCTCTCCCTCTCTCCCTCTCTCCTCTCCTCTCACTCCTCTCTTCTCCCTCCTCTCTAAGAACTAAGACTGTTGTGCATCAGCCGGGCGGGGAGGAGATGTCAACATGTCACCGGCAATTAACGTATTGATCCACGCGCCCCTTGTTACATGCTGGAACGTGGCGGCGGCGGCGTCTGGGATGTGCATCGCGGGCGGCCCACGCAGGCCAGGCACACGTGGGATGGCCACGGCGGCGGCGGCGTGCGGTGACGTCGCTCTCATGTTTTGTCATTTTTTTCTTTTTTCCCTCTCTTTCACTCCTCCTTTTTTGAATGCTGTGATGATGTGTCGCGTGTGTTGTAATCATGTATCTGGCAGCCATTGTGTCCCGAGCGTTGGGAAAGGCCTATCATTGTGGCGCGTGTTTGTTATGGAGTCGGGGATTGAAAGACTTCCTCCGGAGGCCTTTGAACCATTCCCGTTGGAGAATGCGACTCATTTGTGGGCCGCGAATGGCGCGATTGCCGCGTTTCCGGCGGAAGAGGGAGGTGTTGTATAATAGGCGAGCTGTTGTGTTTCGTGCCTCTGCGGGAGATTTCCCCTATTCGCGCGAAGGTGTGGGGAGATAAGGTCACTTGTGAAGTTTACCGCTTGCATTGCATTTACGCATACGCACACGCACGCACACACTCACGCACGCACACAACGCACGCACGCACGCACACACGCACGCACGCACACACGCACCCACACACACACACACACGCACACGCACACGCACACGCACACGCACACACACGCATATGCATATATATAAGAGAAAGAATAATCTCTTTCTCATGTAAATATGTATAGTTTTTATTCTCACAGACAGGGAATCTCGGTATACAAAAACATATTTCTTAGCAGACAGACAGACACGCAGACAAAGCCTAACAAGGAGTGCAAGATACCGAGTGTCTTGCATCGGGCGGCAAGGCATGGATGCTCGTCGTCATGGTCGTGTCATGATGACCCGTGCCAGACAGCCCGCCGGCCGACAACCGAGCCTCGGCTGTGTACGTGTCCCGGCGCATGACCGTACCATACCTAGAGGCCCGCCAACCTCAGCACAGCCTCGCCTAGCGCGTCCCCTGCCCGTCTCCCTGCTTACGCTTTCTTAAGCAACACCTGCGATTCACTGCGGGACATGTGTGCGACACACCTGTCGACACCTTCGCTGAAACACCTGCCTCGACACGCGACCCCCCCCCTCCACCACCACCGCCACTTACCTGTGCTTCACAACACTTACACTTTCTACGTCTTGCTTGCTCGCGCGTCACTCGGAGGCGATGGCGCAAGGGCTCGAGCACTTCCAGCCGGTACGAGGTGCTTGGCGGAACCGACATGGCGAAGGAAAGGTTGATTCCGAATAACTGGGAGGGTTAATCGGGAGAGAGAATTAATTGTCGGCGACTTTTCGTTCCGTTATATTGATAAGATTCCGAGAGCGACGGCCGGATTTATCCCGTTTCCTCCCCATCCATCACTCGGGGACTCGTCCGGGCTGAGGCGCTGATCCGCCGCGGTCTGGATATCACGCGGCGCCGCCCATCGTTAGGGGATGCTTGGGAGTATTTTTTGTGCGTCTGACAAATGATAAGGAGTGAGGCCTCGCGATTTTTATCTCGCCGCGTCGTGGTTGCTGCGAACGACGGACGGGCGGCGATTCTCCTCCTAAGCGCGGGGAGTGAGGAGGAAATGCTCTCCTGCCGTCGTGCAGCTTTGCCTGGATTGGGGGGGGGGGGGAGCTTCCAGGGAGGCGTCCACGTGCTGGCTGCCCGGGGGGAGCGGAAGGTCGTCGGGAGTCTTCGCGCCGGATTATGTCGGGTCGCAGGTAAGTCCGGGTCATTACGGAATCCCAGCGGGGAAGGTGTGGAATGTACGGGACGCACACGCGCTCTCGCACGGGAACACACACACACACACTCACTCTCTCTCTCTCTCTCTCTCTCTCTCTCTCTCTCTCTCTCTCTCTCTCTCTCTCTCTCTCTCTCTCTCCTCTCTCTCTCTCTCTCTCTCTCTCTCTCTCTCTCTCTCTCCCTCCCCTCCCTCCCTCCCTCCCTCCCTCGCACCACACACACACCACACTCACACACACACACTCACACAACAACACACACACACACACACACACACTACACACACACACACACACCACTCACCCCACTCTCTCTCACTCACACACTCTCCATCCCTTTCTCCCTTCCTCCCTAAGTCTCCCTCCCCCCTTCCTTTTCCCATTCCCTTAGCCTCCCTCTCCCTTTCCTTTCCCTCCCTCCCACACACACACATACAAGAACACGTGTGCGCTTACTTTCTCCTTCTTTCTTTCCTTCTTAGAAAGTATTGAGGCTAATGGCGACGTCAATAGAGAGAACAATTGGCCTATGACAGGGACGCGGCGTGGACAGCGCACCGGTCAGCTGTCGTTAGTGAATCGCAAATAAACATCTCGACGTAATTGTTGCAGCTGTAGAGATGTTGCTTTCGTACTGGGGTTCCTTTTTTGGATGATGTTTCCCCCGTTTGGTTGCGCCTTGGCCTCGGCACTGACCGCGGTAGGTTTGTTTCTTCTTCCACGTCATTCGGAGATTTACATTTAGAGCTCGAGTGACTGCGAATGTTTACAGAACCGTCCACCGTCCTTTCACGGTCGGTTGATGGTGGAAAATTTCAACTCTCGCTCCGTCCCATTTTTTTTTTTTTTTTTTTTTTTTTTTTTTTTAATAGAATTCTTCGATGATTAACCCTTTTTGTTGTGTCCACATTGCGTGGTCTTTCACGGGGGCCTCTGGACGCTTCTGGATACATGATACTGATGTGTGTGAAGCTGGTTGGGCAGCGGTAAGAGTAGCGGGTTCTCTCGATGCGTTATTGTGTAAGAGTAATATAAAATTACTCTTTTATTGTGGGAATGAAATGATGACATGGTTTGAAAAATGAAGTTGCGTGACGAGTGAGGGTAAGATGTCATTACAAGAAAGGTGGGCGGGTCTCGGGCTCGAGGGGGGGGGGGGGCGAAGTGTTTGACGTCATTCGCGGTTATTTTGTCGGTCGTGTGTGCAACCGAGTCCGAGGGGAGAGCGGCGGGCTTATCAGCTTCGTGGCGTCGTCACTCGGAACACAGGGGTTTCATTTGTTTTTCTCTGACTTGTTTGGGTCAGATCGGATTCTTTTTTTTATTCGTTATGATGTAGCAAAGGTCACAAGCTGTAATTCTCGGCTATATTTTTTTCGGCGTTTGATAGGGAATGTGTGATGTGTTTATCTGAATGGCGCATGGTTGAGCCGTCGGCGTGTGGTCGTCTGTGGATGGCGGTCCGTGAGAGTCTCTGCGGGTGGTGGGAGCGCGGCGGAGGTGCGTTCCTGGGCCGCGGACACGCGCGTCCAGAGTGAGGGCTCCCTTTGGCTCTGTCCTTCCCTGGTCGAGGAGCAACGGCGGCCGAAGACGAGGCTTATGAGGCCCTGGGACCGTCGTGGGTCGGAGGCGGGGGCGGCGCCGGCGTAGGAGATGCAGGAGGGGCAGAGGCGCCAGGTGCGGGACTGGCAGGCAAGCGTGACTAGAAAGTTGATCTGGCGCCGCGCGGGGCTTTCTTGACCCGCCGATGACCCCGGATCGCGCCTGCTTGTGGCTAGGGGGTGGGGGCCGGGGAGGAGGGGTTGGCTGCCCTATGTTCCGCTGGCCTGGCACTAACAGATGTCAGCCCGAGTGACTGGGCTACTAGACATAATAAGACCTTCATCGCGCATATGTTTACCTAGGACTGCGATTTTTCATAATGTTTAGACGTCGATTTGCAAGGTGGGGTCTCCTTGTGTATGGTCATTGGGCACGATTGACGATATACTAAAAAGGGGGGTTGTTTTACACCCAAAAGCGCGCTCGTCCTGGAGCGGCCAGTGTTTCCTTCCCGCCCTGCACAGTCACCATTTGATAACTCGTCCCTTGCCGCCGTTGCTCCTGCTGACATGGCGACGTGACGTGGCTGGCATGACTAAGGGCGATGCCAGGGCGAGCGAGCTGTCTTGAAGAGTCCTGCCGTGACAGATGCCGGACAGATGACGGCGGCGGGCGAAATCCGATCGCCCGGGAGGGAGGTCAACGTCCATCAGTGACCTGGCAGAAGTGGGGCCTCGAGGTCCAGTTTGGTTCTGGCGGCGGGTACTCTGGTTCGGCGGGGTGGGGTGGGGTGGGGATGGGGGGGGGGACTCGCGCTCTCTCATTTACGACCGAACTCACGCTCTCGCAAAGCCAGACTTTCTATCTCCTTGTGTATCACAAAGGGGCTCAGGTAACAGGATTTTGATTTCAGTATGTTATGTCTACTCTGAAGACAAATTTAGTTTCCCGAGTTTGGGAAAAGTCCGGCCAGGGTCAGGCGATTCACGGCGCCTAGTGGTTGGACGCCACGCTCTCCGTTTACTGAATGGGCGGCATTTTATTACGGGCGCCCCAGATGCGGCGGGGATTGGCGGGCGGCGCGACACGGCGGGACCCTAATTCGCCACTTTATTGTCTCGCATTCAGGCGTGGTGATAAAGTGTTGTTGATTGAGCCGAGGTTTTGATTGTTGGTCGAGGCCGCGCCCTAAATTCAGGCGGGCGGGGGAGGGGAGCAGGGATTTTGTGCCCATTGTATCCAGCATCTTGGCTAATTCGACGAGAAAGGGGTGGGAATGAGACAGGAGATTAGGGAGGAGTGACTCTTAATCTCCTTCTCCCCGTGATTTTGGCTGCTTCGGGGAGTGAGGGCGAGAGAGGTGGGGGAGGGTGGGCTTGCTTGGTGGTTGGTTGCGCCCCCAGAGGGCATTGCATGACTCATGTGCGCAAGGTCATGAACCGTGTTTGTCATGCACCATCGCTTCGCCGCCAGCAGCTCGCATCTAATTGTTGGCAGGGAGCTCGAGAGACCTTGGCGTTATTCGAGTCGATGGTGCTCCCTTACGTAAGTCACCTCGCCTCCGCTCCTCTGCCAGTGTCACGAGCGGCTTGCCGGTACGGGGGCGGTGCCCTTGGGGGGGGGCGGCAAGGGCGGGAGTACCTGGGGAAATAGAATGGAGTTGTTGACGTTGAGATGGATACATTTCCTTTCTTTCTGGCGCTCCCTTCCTTCTTCCTTTATTTACATCGGCTGCCTGTGCATTCGTGTAGGTGACCCGAGGAAATAGTCCCTTCCATCCTCGCTCGCGTATTCTTGAAGGCGTGCTGTTTCAGCTCGTCCAGTTGGAGAATGCAGCCGCCGAGTGAATATTAATGGGTGGCGACGCGTCCCGGGAGGCGGCCTCGGGGCGGCACCTGGAGGGCGCGGCGCGTGCAGGTGTTCGCCCGCAGTCTGTTCCGCCGCTGAGCGAACGAGCTTGCTAGATGCCCCGCCCCTTTGTCTTCGGTTTGTTGGAAATCGAGAAGAGAGCTGCGGGGGAAGAATGATTCGAGAGAGAGCGAAGAAGGAAAAGAAGAGAAAAGAATAAAAGAAAACCAAGAATGAATAACGAAGCAAACGCCAGGTACGATGTGGTTATGCCTCGCCCAGGGAAGACTTTTGGCCGGCTGCCCGTGTATTCATGAGGAGAGGAGAGAGAGAGGGAGGGAGGGGAGGAAGGGAGGAGGGCGGGCGAGCAGCACATGACGCCCTCACTCTACGGCTTGGCATCCCGGCTTCACTTAGGCGAGCGGCCCGGCGTGCATGGCGGCGCCTTTACTCGGACCCTGGAGACGCGCCAGGTGATCGCCGTGAGCCTCACCTGCGCTGCAGACACTCTTGATCGCCCATCTATCACTTATATTTAGAATGAGGGTGGCATCCATCTCTCTCTCTTCTCTCTCTCTCTCTCTCTCTCTCTCTCTCTCTCCTCTCTCTCTCTCCCCCTCCCCTCCCTCCCTCCCTCCCTCCCTCCCTCCCTTCCCTTTCCCTTATTCTATTTTTATATTTTTAGATAGGCCTATTCTTTACTATTACCACGTAAACGAGTGTTTTCTGAGAGGGAACTAGATTTAACTGTGAGCTGTTTGAATAATGCAGATGCAGCGTTGCAGTGCCACAGTGACCCAGGTATGAAGTGAGCACCCCCCCCCCCCCACGTGGTGCATTCGCGTGGATCGACCCATAATACCCTCCCCTCCCCCTCTCCCCTCTCCCCTATCCTTGACCTTCCGTGACCGCTAGTTAGTTATCGTAGTCTATCATCATGGTGTCTTGCAGTTATGTGGATAATATGTTTATATATATATATATATATATATATATATATATATATATATATTATATATATATATATATATGTGTGTGTGTGTGTGTGTGTGTGTGTGTGTGTGGTGTTTGTATATATAAGTGTGTATATATATAATACACTCATACATACATACATACACACAGGTTGACATTAAAGAATTTGGCAACTCCGGACCTGAGGAGTACCGGATTTTCGAAAATACCGGAGTTTTATGGTTATATGTGCTGCATATATTTAACAGAAAATGGATACGCACAGTTCTTTAACGAAAGAAAATAAAACGCTGAATGAAAAACATGCCATATGTTTCACAAATGTTATGTTTCATTAATGGTTCGCACAGACACGCCACTATTTTTTTTTTTTCTTTTTTAGCATTTCCACTTTTTCTGAAATCAACAACACACAGTGTTTACGTTTTACACCACCTCTTTCCTTTGCTGTATCCATTGCGGAGCTATACAGCAGTAAAGAAATGATAAACGTGAGAAGGAATGAGCAGGAATGCCTGTTAGCACGTGCAGACTGGACACAACAGTTGATCCTGGAGTACAGCGCCATCAAAACAAACGGCAACTCCAGAAAACAGTGGCGCGTCATTTAAATTTGAATGCCAGAAATCTGAAGGAACCGGATTATCGATGACCGGATTTTTAATTGTCAACCTGTATATATGTATATAATTTATATATTTACATATATATCTATATATCTATATATATTTGGGTGTGTGAGTGTGTTTTATCTTTCGATTTTTCCTTCTATCTTTCTCAATTCCTCCCAGCTTCTATCCCGGAGACTATGCATGTGTCACAGGAATTTCATGATCGAGGGTGACAGCCTCTTTACCGCGCTCTTGACATGCCCCGTGAAATCGCGTTTCTCAGATTGGACGAGACGTGGCAGTGTCAGTCCAGATCGTTTCCCAAGGGCGTCGCTAACCAAACCTTGGCACACGCAGCTGAGGTGGTGCCAGTTGGGTTATAGAAAATGGCATCCCCCTTTGTTTTTTTTTCAATCGGATGGATTTTTAAACCCGTCAGAGTAAGGAAAAAAGACTTTCCTTAAGCCCTGGACGAATGTCACGATGATTCCTAGTTCTTCTCTCCCCCCCCCCTCCTTGATTCCTGCCCATGGCTGGGTCTCGTCGTTGGGAGGGGAGGGGAGGGGGGTAGTCTCTATCGCCTCCAGTTGATCCTTCTCATCGTCCCCACCATTACACCCCCCCCTCCCTCCTTCCCTCCCTTTTTCTTTCCCAAGGGAAGTGATGAGGCGAGATCTTGGCGGAAATGAGGAGAAGAGATGATGATAAAGAAGTGAGAATTGCCATAAGGACTTGAGACACGACCCTCTCACGCAAGCAGGCCGAGGAGGCTCGTCACTTAACTTTTGCAATGGAATAATAGAATAGCGCTCTTCATCATGCAACGGGGATCTCGGGGGTGCCGCCGTGATGGGGTCGGCGTGACGGCCAGAGATGCAAATCTTGTTGCAGGAACTCTGGGCTTGCGAGATGTGAAAGGATGACGAAGATTCCTGGATCTTTTAATTTCCCTTTTCTTCCTCTCCCTTTCCCTCTATCTCCTTCTGCCCCTCCTTCTTCCTCTCCCTTTCCCTCTCTCTCTCTCTCTCTCTCTCTCTCTCTCTCTCCTCTCTCTCTCTCTCTCTCTCTCTCTCTCTCTCTCTCTCTCTCTCTCTCTCTCTCTCTCTCTCTCTCTCTCTCTCTCTCTCTCTCTTCTCTTCTCTGTCTAACTTTCTCTATGGATGCCTCCCCTTTTACTTCATAATGAGCGTGAAGAGGGCGGTACGAAGCTGTCTGAGAGGCGTAGTGTATAGTTACTTTTCGGTTATTGGAAAAATGTCATGGTTGATGTTGCGGTGGTTGTGTAAAGGCCACGACAAATGATGTTTATTGCAGTGGTCGAGTTGCGCAATTTAGACAAGCTGCTTAACATCTTTTCCATTAATGAGGTTCCATCAGTGATTCGTAGAGGCTGGCTCTGTGCCCTAAAGACAGAGGGAGAAAGGTCGTTATGAAATATGCTTGTGTAAGACCTCCCAAAGGTTATCGCTGGCGGGACCTGAATATTGATGACAGGTGAGCACAGGTAATGGATGGAGGTAAAATGTGTAGAGGGGGAAGGAAACTGCAGGGAAGATGGAAGAGAAAGAGGGGGCGAATAAGAGAAGACGGAATGGAGAAAGATCAAGGCAGAGGTAGGGATGAATAGATAATGATAAAGGTAGGGGTGGAGAAAGATGAAAAATAAACATGGGAATGGAGAGAAAGATGAGAAGAAAGGTGTGTTGGAATCTGACGAACGCGAGGATGAGAACATTAAAGCGAGGGTGGTTCTCCGTCACGACTCGGAGAACCATAAGTAATTCTGGGTTCCTGTGAGCGCCGCACGTGAGAGAGGAACCACAAGAATCCCACTCACGCCCCGGTAGACCTTGACCTTGCAGGGTTCTGTGGGCGGCGGGCGTTGCTTACGAGATTATCGCCCACTGTACGAGGCATACTTGATTTTGGGTGGAGTCCGTGTGTGTGTGTGTGTGCTTTCCCCATGTGCGTGGTTTTGAGTCCCTTCGTCTTGGGGTTGGCGCAGAAAATTTGGAAGTGATATCCGAGTCTGCCGTCTGATAAAAAAAATATGTATATATATATGTAAATATAGAGAGATATTTGGTGAACATATACACGCACTTACATATGTGTGGAGAGAGTATGAGAGACAGGAGGGAGAGTGTGAAAAAAAAAAAAAAAAAATATATATAATATATATATATATATATATATATATATATATATATATATATATATATATAAACATATATACGCACATACGAGAGAGGAGAGACAGGAGGGAGAAGGGAAGGAGGAGAAGAGTAGAGTGAAGAGGAAGAAATAAATCAAGGGAAGGAGAAGAAATGATGCAAGAAGAGAGAGAGAGAGAGAGAGAGAGAGAGAGAGAAGAGAGAGAGAGAGAGAGAGAGAGAGAGAGAGAGAGAGAGAGAGAGAGAGAGAGAAGGGGGGAAGGAAAGGTAAAGTGAAAAAGGGGGATTTAACTCATCTGATGGCGAGTGATGAGTGTTGACAGGTACTCTTCCGAGAGACTTTGCTATCGTCTAATCTGCCGTCGGATCGCGCTTTGAAGTTTCATGACGAATGGTTTACACTCAGGAAGGTATATTTTTTTACAGGTGTAAAGTACGAGAGATGTTGCCTTAAATTTCATGTCCTGTGTGTGTGTGTGTTTTTTTTTTTTTTTTTTTGAAGAAGCTACATATACAGAGAGGTTTTTGTACTCGGTTATTGTAGCGGCGGGTAAGAATTTCCTGCAGCAAGAGTCCCGGGCCGCCGAGTACGAGTGGGGACGCGGGTTGAGTGCCGGGTCGCCACGCGGGAGAGACGCCATTAATTTTCTCTTTTCTTTCTCTTTTCAGGAAAAGGAGACGATGAAGTGGACAGAGCGAGTGTGAGTATCATGACCGAGGTTTCCTTTTCTTTGCCTAATTGATCTTTGCGGTGGGGGGGGGGTGTTAATGGGGTGAGGCGTGGCCCCCCCCCCGCTCGGCCGACCTTGGGCGTTTTGCTTTGGCAACGGTTCTTGGTTAATCACACCAGAGTAACACACCACACGACCACACCCACACACACAGCGCATACCACTGCACTACACAACACACACGCACACGCATTACACACAACACACGCATACGCATACACACACACACACGCATACAGCACACACACGCATATACACACACACGCACACACACACACACACGCAACACACACCACACACACACACACACACACCACATACACCACACACACACACACGCACACACACACACAACACACACGACACCACACATTGACACACACACATGTACAATATACAAGGATTATTTCACCATCCTCATGTTCGTGTGTTCATCTGTGTTCCTTGTGTTGTTCGCCATCACGCCCTCCACGTCCGGCGTCTGTCACCATCGTCACCACACCGTTACCACACCGTCACACACCATCCGGCCTCCGAAGATCATTCACAATCCGAGTGATGAATGACGGGATGAATGGCTGATTTGATGAAGTCGCCGCGTGGGTGAAGGAGGTGAGGGGGTAGGGTGGGCGGTGAGGGGAGCTGGTGGGCGGGCGGTGGGAGCCTGGTGGGCGGAAACAGTAGGGGAGGGGAGGAGGGGGCGGGTGTTGGGTAGATATTATTTGCGGGCGCTTCCGTGTATCGCTTTTAGACTGAGGTGATAGATAGAGAAAAAAATGGGGGAGGGAGAAAGAGAGAGAGGGAGGGGGAGGGGGAGGGGGGAGGGGAGGGAGGGAGAGGGGTGGGAAGGAGAGGGAGAGAGAGAGAGACGAATAAAGAGAAAGTGACAGAAAACGGAAGAAGAAAGAAGAGAGAGAGAACGAGAGAAGAGAGAGAGAGAGAGAGAAGAGAGGAGAGAGACACGAGAGAGAGAGTAGACAGAGAGAACAGAGAGACAGAGAGGACAGAGACCGAGAAGAGGGGGGTGCGGGAAAGGAAGAGAGGATAGAAGGCAGACTAGGCAGAAAGAGTGGGTGAGAGGCGAGAAAGGGGGAGAAGAGAGAGAGTGAGAGAGAGAAAGACAGAAAGAAAGGGATTTGATAGATGGCATGAGAACCAGAGGTGGTGAGTGGCCTGGGGCACGAGCGGGTGGAGAAAGGTAGCAGGGGCGGGGAGGGCATTGGGTGGGGGGGAGGAATCAGAGACGTTATTGTGGGTCGGCAGTTTTTTATGGGGAGATGAAAGGGTTCCGCCCGGGCGCGACGGCGGTGGTCGCCGTATGGCGCACTTTGTTTACACTTTGCATGCCTCCATTGATCCTTTTGCTTTTGTGACTTACTGCGGGCTCAGTGGAAGCGTAAGGAGGCGACGTGGCCGAAGAGAAGCCTTGAAAGACGGCGGCAGCGCGGGATTGCGTCGTCCTCGCCGAGCGCCCGCCCCGCCGTCACGAGGAAAGCATTAAGCCTTGCGAAATGCGGCGCTGAGAATCTCATTAGCGGCGCTGCGTTTTTCCCCCTGCTCTCGCTCGCCGCCGGCCGCTGCAGCTCCCTCAGAACCGCAGACACCGGCCGCCTCTCACGGGCCAGGACAGGAAGTCGTGTGGGACAGAAAGGATTTTGATTTGCCTTTAAGGATGTGTCGGAGGGCGCGTGGGTGAGCATAAGGAGTTATAACGGAACCTGAGGGAGCGGTATGAGGTGGGGAGAGAAGCGGAGGATGAGGGGGGATGGCGGCTGTTACCTCAAACAGCAGGGGGGTGGGGGAAGGTGACGGCGCGCGCGTGATTGACACTTTCACGTCGCCCGGGGGAGCAAGGCGTCGGAGGAGGCCAGCTTCTACTTTCTAAAGCTGGTGGCCCGAAGTGGCTCTGCTTGCGCTTCCTGGGGGGGAGCAGGGGGGGGGGAGGGGGCTTTTATCACTTGGCCGGCCTTGTTAGGGTAGGGCCTTCGGGGTTGGATTGCGGAGGGGCGGGCATCCTCCTTCTTTAATTCGAGGTAGGTGTTTGGAATTGGGACTTTTGGGATGATTCTTCTCTCTTTCTCTCTCTCTCTTCTCTCCTCTCTCTCCTCTCTCTCTCTTCTCTCTCTCTCTCTATCTCTCTCTCTCTCTCTCTCTCTCTCCTCTTCTCTGCCCTCCCCCCCTCCCCCTCCCTTCCTCCCCTCCCTCCCTCCTCTCTACCCGGCCCCTCTCCCCTCCCCCCTCTCCCTCTCCTCTCCCTCTCCCTCTCCCTTCCTACTCTCTCCTTCCCTCCCTCTCCCTCTTCCTCTCCTCTCTCTACTCTCTCTCTCTCTCATCTCTCTCTCCTCTCTCTCCTCTCTCTCTCTCTCTCTCTCCCTCTCTCCCTCTCTCCCTCTCTCTCTCTCTCCCTCTCCTCTCTCTCCTCTTCTCCTTTCTTCTCTCCTTCTCTCCTTCTCTCCCTCTCCCTCCTTCTCCCCTTCCCTTCCTCCCTCCTTCCCCCTTCCCTCCCCTCTCCCCTTCTCCCCTTCCCACCTTCTCCCCTTCCTCCCACTCCCACCTTGGTCTCCGCAACACTTCAGCTCGAAGGTGTCTAGAGCGAATTTAAATGCTTCGTAGCCGTGTTTTTTTCACTTTGAGAAGCGAAAGGTTTTTCCGCGCGACTGTCTTCGGGGGGCATTGTGCGTAGGCCTATATATGGGATTGACGAATGCCAGCGAGGGTTTTTTTGAAGGGACGAGATCTCCAGATTACATTCCACTTGTGCCGTCGACGTGATGGCGCGGAATGGATTGCGCGAGTGGGAATGTTGTCCAGAAAGGCGGGTGGAGGAATATCACGCCCATGCTAATGTGGGCGGGGATGTATACGGGCATATTTGCCTGCGAAGGGCGGGGAGAGGGATCGGTGCCTAATGGAGGCCTCGGCCCCGGCAGAGGAAGAGGTTCTCTCGTCGCGGCCGCCCACCTTTGACGCCTCGCTAATTAGATTCATTGGATTCGAATGCTTGAGTGACGGGCTGTTGCTCCCCGCGCAGGTCACCTGAGCCGGAGGTCACGTGATTTGTTTTTGCCACGACGGGCGAGGAGTGCGAACGCTGCGTGCGTGCGTGCGTGCGGACATGACTGGGTCAGTTGTGGAGAACGTGAGCCTTTCCTCGGGCGACTTTCCTTTCAGTTGCAGAGCACGTACACCTGCGCGCTGAAAATCCGCAGCACCTGCGGGAACACCTGTTGCCGCTACGCGTGTTGTGAGCGCGGGTTCTCTTTGAAGCTTGTGGCTCGGGATATTCCTTGTGATGTTGCGGAATGTCTCATATTGTAATAATTATCATTGTCACGATTAGTAGTATTAGTGTTATTATAACTCTTGGCCAATATCGTTTGGCTCTGGGCACGCTGGCTGGAGCCGGAGGGAAGGCTGGGAGGGCGGGTCGCTCGCCTTGCTAATGGCGGCAGCGCGAGTCGAGGCAATCAGAAAACGCTTTACGGGTTCCTCTCAGGGCCGCGGCACGGAACTCGCGCTGGTTGCGGCCAGCACGCGAGGCTTTACTCACGGTTTGCTCCGTAACTATCCTGGCCAAGGTCGCCGCCCCGCCGCAGGGCCGACGGCCCCCCTCGGGCGCCACCTGGACGCGGTGCGAGAGGCTGGCCAGTCGGCGGGCAGTGGTCGATGGAGTCGCTGTGTCTGCTCCTCCGTTGTTTTATTTACCTTCCAGTGCTCCCGGCGGTGTCTTGGTTATTATGGTTATTGGTATTATCTTTTTAAGAGGTATCCGTAAAGGTCAGACAGTCCTTGAGAGGCGAAAGTGGAGTCCGTGGATTTTAATTGATGATGTTAATTAGAAATCGGTTTGTTTACGTGATGTGATTGTAAAATGAATCAAACAAAGCTCTGATTTCCTAATATTTAGGTAATTTGGACGAGTATTGTATCTCTGAATTAACTGATATTCGTTTTGTAAGATAGCTATGTAAGGTTATATAATTTTACTTGTTTCTTTGTTCATCTGTTTAGCTTGATTGATATTTTGAAGTTGAAACCCCGTCTGTCATTATCACTCCGTTTACACCATTCGATTTCGAGTGGATGTGGATTCTGATGGATGGCTTTGTTACGTAAGTGATTTGGCTCGGAGGTTATTTAGGCTCCGGAGAGGCCTCGGAGTGACCGGAATGCGTCACTGACAGCCACGCCAGTTCGGAATTTCTGGACTCGCGCAGGAATTCCTCAAGGACGAGCGACCCATCAATCGCCGACTGTCGGTCACGATTTTTTCTTTTTTACTTTTTTTCTCCGGAAGGCATCGATTCGTGGGTACTTTTCGTGCCTGGATGAGTGATGTTGGGAGCACTTATTTAGGCCTTGGTGGCGACGGCCGCTGCGATGAAGTTCCCAGGCGTGTTATCGGCGGAGGCGACTTCGTCCGGCTCCGTATCAGCTGATAAAGGGGAGGTGGAGGCGAGGAGAGACTAGCACCTCCATGGACGGATTAGGGAGGCCTGGGAACGCGGATCCCCCGCCCGCGCGCCGACCATGCACGTGGGCCGCGGTTGCTGGGCGGGAAGGCGCGCGGGGTGATGGGCGTGCGGGCGGGGCGCGGCTGTGTGCGTGGCGGCGGCATCCCTCAGCCGTGCCTTCGGCTGGCGTGTGTGGGAGATCCCTCAAGGACGCCATGACGCCGTAGCAGCAGGTGGTGCGTCGCCAGGACGCTCTGAAGATGTTTTCTGTTTCCACGACGTGATGGGATGTGCGAACAAGTCGGGACACGGCGGGAAGAGAGGCGGGGCAGGGGATAACGCAGCCCCCAGGAGGCCTGTGGGCGGGAGCGGGAGGGCGAGGCAAGTTGGCTGAATCGGGAATTTATTGGGCGTCTTTTCCTCGCGTGTGTCCCCGTGGGTGGGCGTGCCTATGATTTATTGCCTATGCATTGGCGGCGAGGTATTTGGAAATGCGGCGGGTGGAAGAGGGCCCGAAGAAAGGTTTACGTAAGCCTCCGTAAACAGGGGGGGCGGGGCGGTGGGATAAGGGGGCTAAGAAGCGTCCTTTAATATGCCGGCGATAAAAATCTGGCGAGCTTTGATTTGAACTCGCTGTGAATTATTATTATGCGACATATCGCCCGCCCTCCTTCATCCCCCTCGCCCCCATCTGCCCTCGCCCTCTGTCTGTCTAAATCTCTCTGGCCATGTTTATCCTTCGCGGGTATGGCGACCGGGTGCTCGGGTTGCCTTCGCGACCGACGGGAAGACACAGATCCGGCGGCGTTCCCGTTGAGGCGTTCCCGTGGAAGCGTTCCCGTTGCGTTCCCATTGGAGGCGTTCGTGCCGCTCTTTACGGCGACGAATTGTTCCGAAGCGTCAAGTTTGGTCGGTAAGGACTGATGCGCCGGAGGGGGAGAACGGCATAGGGTGGCGTAGGGGCGTCGGGGGAATATGATATGGGTGGGCGTGCGTTCGGCGGCGGCGGCAAGGGTTTAACATGGGGTGGGCGTGTGAGTGGGCGTAGAGGCAGTAATTCGGATCTTGTTGTTTCATATGGCGTGTGGTCTTAGGAGTCACTGGACAAAAACGGGCGGCATGTTGCTAGTTGGTTCATGGGCGCTTTTTTCATTCTTGGGGAGGGGAGAGGGAGGTGAAAGAGCGGAGAAATGACGAGGAGTGTGGGAGGAAGGGAGGGAGGGGAGAAGGAAGGAGATGGAGAAGGAGGAAAGGAAGGGAAGGAGGGGAAGGAGAAGGAAGGAAGAGGGTGGAAGGAAGGAAGGGAAAGGGAACGGAAGGGAGGAGGGATGGATGGAGAAGGAAGGGGAAAGATAGAGGGATGGAGAGATGAAGGGAGGGAAGGAGGTGCACCCCGAGCGCCATGTGGCGTGAGCAGAATGACAACATGACAGCCCGAGAGAGGCATTGCCGAGTGCCTCGGGAGGAGACGCACCTGCGGCCGCCTCGTGCGCTTTCTCGGCCGCGGGAAGTTTGTTGTTTGGTTTGCTTGGGCGGATTCGCTCGGGAGTTGGGCGATTCCTCCATTCGCGAAGTTTGCTTGTTTCCCTTCCCCAGCTGGACCCTTGATTGCGGCTCCCTTCCCCCGCCTTTTTATTCATCTCTTCCGTCTCTAGTTTTGTGTCTGACACTTCCTTATTTTTTCCCGCCTGGTGCTTTTCCATTTTTCTCCCTCCCCCTTCCTCCGCTTCGCGCTCCCCTTCTCTCTTTCCAGTCACTTCCAGCTTTCCTCGGAAACGACGGAAGCGCTTGTAATCAGCTGGTTGGGATACTTTTTTTATGGAGGCAGTTGTTCTGGGTGAAACGGGAGACATTCTTCCGTCTAGCCAGCCACAGCGTTTTTAGTGTGAAGGCGACGGAGGAACCCGCTGATGAATGAACCGAACGGAGGGCGGTGAATAGCGATGAAGCAGCGGACGCGACGGGAATAAGAGGGAGGTCCGTGGGGGGGGGGGTAAACGCCGCTCTTGAGGCCGCCGATGGTTCCCTGCACTGCTTCCTCTTTGCGAGGTCGCTGGACGCAGCTGAGAGAGAAGCGGTTGATGGGCATGTAGCGCGGTGTGGAGGCGGTGAGGGCAGGGGCATAGGAATAGGTGGCGGCTGAGGGGTGTTGACACGAGGACGGAAGGTCAGGGAGGATACGTAGGAGTAGGGCGGGGCGATCATGGAGTCCTAGTTATTTAAAGGCATCGGGATTTCAGAACACCTTCACGAAAAGGGTCTATCGCGTCGGCTGGGCTTAGACCGCTTGTCCCGTGACGCTCGTTAAACACGCCATCACACTGTCAGGTCCAGTCACAGGTTCGGCCCCTAACACGAATCGTCTCATCCCCATCTCATCGCCCAGGCTGGAAAGTCCGTCATTTGCGCTACCGAGTTGTCACCCTCCTTGCTTTACTTGCTTGGTTAGGCTCTGTCAAGTGCACTCGGTACTGAGATTAAAGTATAGACGACCCAATACTGTGGGTACATAACTTAGAGGGTAAAAGTGTTAATTTATTTATTTATTACGTAATTAAGACTTTCACCAAGATTGCATTTGGCCTTCCGACTTCTCTCGCAAGGGCGCACATAATTCATAATTCATTGATGACAGGGAATAGGCAGAATCAAATATTCTAGATAGGGAAAGTACAAGAACATTTGACGTCTTGGCGCGGGTTTCGTGGCACGCGAGATCTCGACGAGAAGTGCCACAGTTTCCAGCCTGGCTCGTCATTTACTTCATATCATATGTCGTACCCTCTCACCTGCTCCTTTTGTTTCTTGTATTTTTTCTCACACTAAGACACGTGTTTGAGTTAGCGTCACACTCTGTTATGTACATATTACATTAGTTCATATTTATGTAATTTATCTTATTTTAGAAGATAAATCCATTCTCTATGCAAATATAAATGAAGGATATTACTGTTCCTTGATTATTTTCGTTTCTATAAAGCATGTACTTGTCATGAAGCCTTTTGGTTGCAATAGGTTTAGGATAGTGAGAAGGTTGTAGTTAAGGGCAGGGACACCGCCCCTTTTGTGGGCGTGGGCGTACTAACTAACGACGCCTCCCTTGGCAGCGATCGCTCCCCCGCCGCCCACTTGCTCTCCGCAAGAAGGTAAAGGATCTTGCAAGGAAGTGACTTAAGCCACCTGCTGCTTGTCTGGCTTACAGGCGCATCACCTGCAATTCTGTCCACTGAATGTTGTGTTCTCGGCATAATTTCCATTTCGTTTGTCTTCATTTTAGTTTTGTTTTCTGAGTTACTACCACGTCGTGCAACCATAGAACTACAAACTGCATAAAGTGTACTAGGTTTATTACCCTGCTTAACCTTAACCTCTGTTACTCTGTGATTTTCTCTGGTTATTTGTATAATCATCTAACCTGTAAGTGTTTGGTTGTGGAGGCGAGGGTGGGTCAGTGGGGGTGGAGAGACCCCCTTTGGAACGTTGGTGTTTCCCGAGCCCACACTGTGCCACCCTCATGCTTGCCCCACATTGCCATCACCTGCAACGCGATTACTCACTCTTGTTGTCACTGGAATTAATAATACACAGTCGGCCCCTCAAATGCGATGCTTCTTGGAGTAGAACAGGCCTCGCGTGTGGGGTCCGAGAAGAGGCAATTTCGTGAACATTCCCCTGAGAACTTTTGTAATGGTAAATGCCCAAGTTCCAGATCCGTTAATTTATGTGCCATTCAACCTTTCCTAATGCAAGGCGCCACTTGTAGTCCGCCAATGGGGAGTTTCTTGCAAGTGCCTCAGAGAGTAGATTAGAATAACAATTGTGTTCAGGGTGAGATTGGTGTGTTGTTTATTCATCTAACACAACTCAAGTTTTGGTTTTGGTTTGTTTTTAGTTCAAAAACGTTATGATAAAGAACTCACCACTAACATTTTGCAACTGTTAATCCCAAGAGGTAAGAAATAACATATATGAAGATGAAGACAGCATTAAGATAAAGGTCAAAATGTATCCTCCAGGTATTTTTGTCTTGCTACTGTCTTTTGTCTTGAATGATTTATCCATGTATGGTTTACATGTGGTAAGGGCTATTGCTGTAAAGAACCTGGTGTCATACTGGTATTTACCTGTGCCTGTTCTATTTCGACATATGCCACGGTCTTAAGAATATTGTTACAGAAATATTTTTAAGGTTTAATTGGATCACTCATTTCCACTTCTTGAGACCCTACCCAGGTTTTCATCCCACCAACTCTAGCTCTCTCTCTCTCTCTCTCTCTCTCTCATCCTCTCCTCTCTCTCTTCTCTCTCTCTCTCTCTCTCTCTCTCTCTCTCTCTCTCTCTCTCTCTCTCTCTCTCTCTCTCTCTCTCTCTCTCTCTCTCTCTCCCTCTCTCTCCTCTCACTCTCTCTCTCTCTCTCTCTCTCTCTCTCTCTCTCCTCTCCTCCTCTCTCTCTCTCTCTCTCTCTCTCTCTCTCTCTCTCTCTCTCTCTCCCTCTCCCTCTCTCTCTCTCTCTCTCTCTCTCTCTCTCTCCTCTCTCTCTCTCTCTCTCTCTCTCTCTCTCTCTCTCTCTCTCTCTCTCTCTCCCCCTCTCTCTCTCTCTCTCTCTCTCTCTCCTCTCTCTCTCTCTCTCTCCCCTCTCCTCTCCTCCTCCCTCCCCCTCTCCCTCCTCTCTCTCTTCTCTCTCTCTCTCTCTCTCTCTCTCTCTCTCTCTCTCTCTCTCTCTCTCTCTCCCTCCCCTCTCTCTCGCTTAGCCACCCCTCCCTCTCCTATGAAATAAATGTATATATTGGACATATGGTGTAAGTAAAGCAATATGAAATGATGTTAGGTCCCACCATACACTTTTACTGTACACTACTCTGTATTGTGATGCTTTTTGTTCCATTGGCTGCTTGTGCATTTCTATATAGTGTGATATCTTAGTTGCAGTGTCATACTTTATCACAGATGAGTATTTCAGACTCATTATATCAAGAAGGCTTCTCTTGTTATTTATTTATTCAGTTTTATTTACTTATTGATATACTATTAGGCACTTTAAGAAAAGGGGATGTTCCCAGATACTCTGCATGACATATTATGATGCTAGCAGTAGTAGCATCAATATCAAGGTTTGACTATAAAGCTCTGCTTAATTTCTGCAGGGGTCTAATTTAACCGCTTAAAAAGAAAAAAAAATCATATGACTCCGACTTTTGAACTTTTTTCCCCCTCGCCTTACCTTTCTCCGTTTTCTATGCCCAGCCGTACGTACACAGAGGAGCAACGGGCAAGGTAGTTTTTAATGTGTTTTTTTCAACCAGCTGAGTCTGGGTTGTGCATGCTCAAGTCTGGGGCTTTGGTTCCTGTCAAGACCATTAACCAGGCTTGATTTTGTGTGGTTCGGATGCATGTGTTGCGAGCCACGCGGAGGCTGCATGAGTATCTCTGTTGGAACCTTAGGTTTTGTTTTTTTAGTAGGAACTTGATATGCTATTGACATAATTGGGTCATAATGAAATGAAAGTAAGAGTGTAATGATAAAAGCCTTTTCTTGAGTTCCTACTAAAAACCTGTAAGTGAACGTGGTTATCAGGGCAGTATGAATGAGAAGACAGCAACTCCAGACAGGTATGGCAAGGCAACAGTGTACAGTGTACGTATGGTGAAGTTTATAAGGCGATGTAAGGTCTCCAGGATTGTATGTGATCAAACAGTTCGAACATTTTATTAAACACTACATACATATTCTCTCTTGGACACATATTTCTGACCTTCCTGTCTCTCTCTCCCATTCCTTGCACGCAGCTTCTCAACACAGGAGCCACGGCCAAGGTAGTGAGTGTGTGCGCCTGGTGGATGGGTGATGAGAAACGACTTGTAGGGTATAGTAGTTGGGTTGTGGATGTTTGCCGCTGCTTTGGGAATGCGTCTGATTAGGAAAGCCACTGTACTTTGATTGTGAAGTGTCTGGTGGTGCTTTTAAGACTGGAAGTGCGCCAGTTAATGATGCTATTGGACTTAGGTGTATGAACTGTTTTATTACTGAAGGGTATGAGGTCTGGAAGGTTGTGTGTGTGTGTCCAGTCTGTTTTTACTTGGACAAACTGCCCTGGAGTATGGAGTTAGTCTTGCCTTGCAGTATGTTGTACATAATTTGATATACATAAAACTAACTTTATTATGTGAACTAGAGTTTGATCAAATTTCAAACCAAGTATTAATAGAAGTTCATGCATGCATTAGGTAAAGTGGTTCCCTTTGTTTATAAGGACATTGTTAAAATATAGACATGATGTAGAATTTTAGAATAGATGATTTGTTACATTAAGTATAAACCCAATGACCAGAGATAATATGACATACAGGTCATGTCCACTGTAATTTTAGTTTATTAAGAATGTTCACACAGAGATGGCTCCACAAGTGGCTAGTCACTAAGGTTATTATTAGTTCTACCTACCCTTTTCCATGATTTTCAGCAATGCATGTGTTTATTATTCAATTACTTTAATGATTATTGGTATTTTGATGATATAATCATAATGTCAAAATGATAATAACAGTATCAATATTAATAGCTTTAAAAAGAATGAATTTCCCGCAAATTCAAGGAATGGGGAAATAGGACGTAGTTTATAGGGCCTATTAAGTGGCTCCCTGGCTGAGCACTAATGAAGCCATCTCTGTGCAACCGAATTCACTAAAAAATACAGTGGACAGTATATAAATCCACGGTCAATGTGGTAAGCAGCTTCCACACCATTTGTTATTACCGATAAGTTCACATTTTCATAGTATGTAAATTATTATTAAGTTTACGTAGAAAGTGTTTGTTGTTCTTTTCTCTACAATTGTATCCATGGTTCAAGTTGTTTGCAAGTACCACAGTTGTAACAGATTCTCCCTAGTACCAGTTATTCATTATTTACATCATGCAATCTGTATTTTCTGTCTCTGTTGTACCAGTGCCATTTCTACTATAAGAAATTTATAAAAAGACTTATGCACTCTGTATGAATCTTTTTATGTTACTGTTAATGCAATATAAGGGATGGAAATATATTTAAGTTAGTGCTGTATTACCATGCCTAATATTGAAAACCTAAACTAGCTGGTGATTAAGATTAAGATGTAGATATTGCCCCTATCTTTGTATGTATATGTTAACATCATTGCCCCCATAATTACTCGGTCTCTGGATCCCTAGCCCAAGTATTTCTTCTTTCCATGATAGTTTCTTAATATAGGCATCATTTTTTCGTAAGCTAAAAGAAACAGATAGGATCAAGGTTTTGTCTACTCTGTTGCCTTTCTGTTTTTCCCCACTTGGGACTACTTTGTATGTTGTTTAAATGTAAGTGAATGTAAATTGTAATTAACTAAACCTTTGATTCATGGTCTCAAAAAAGAAATCAAACATTTCATTTGATAAACTTGGTAGCCGCCGCCACCCGGGGCACTCCCGAGGAATTCCCTAGGTCCGAGCTCCTTTTCATTATCGCCCTTATTTCCCAGTGAAAAGGTATAGGGGATGATAACCTACTCACAAAAAAAAATAATTTATTTATGGTAACAAACAAAAAGGTTAGGATTCATCATCATCTGTCATCCCCCCCCCCTCAAAAAAAGCTCTCACAATAGGCCTACTTAGAATTACTCGCTACTGAGTTGAACATACGAAAGAAAACAGTGAGTAACCAACAATTTCGCAACTGGTCAGAACAAACAGGAGTACGCTGCGCCTCACTCCTCTCTAACAAATGTCACCGTTTACTTTCTGCTTAAATTAACAAGAACTCTTGACAACCCAAGATAAGAATGCTAACTGGTCCATCATAACCGAAATTTTACATTCAACATTAATGAGGAAAGTCAGCTCATGGCAAATAACCTCCCGGCGCGGAGAAACAGTCACAACCGTCCACCTAGAGCGTCGCGGGTTCCTTGACTTGGCTCTGCATAGTAGCTGCTCCCATGAAATCTCTCGTTCGAGTAAAAAAAAATATATATATAAGTATTTCTTTTTCCTTCACTCGAAAAAATATCTACATATTTTCTCATTTACAATAAGTTTTGATATCCTCAATATTAAAGCAAGACGGAAATTGGTTCAAAAAATAAAATCTAAGAATGCGTATTTTCCCGGAAAATACGTGTCGGCCCTGTTGGAAAAGAACCGCGTAATTCAAAATGTGTTATGACCCAATCTGGCCATTACACATCTACTTACTTTCTTATTTTGTCTTTTCACCCCCTCAGATACCCCCCACCCCATCATGTTTATGATATACTCCTGTTTTGATTGTCACCAAGCAGTCATATTCGAAACAAATAAGTATTTAAGTTGTAAAAAATGGTGCCAATAAAGAAGCAGGTGAATGTTAATTAGTAAGGTATTGATCACTCTGTATGATGTGTTTGTATGATTACTGAACAATAACAGTGTGTTGTGGTATGTGTGACAGAACTTCTTGGCCCCAGATGGTGTGTCCTTGTAAACGAACAGTTAGGTAACACAACACTTCACTAAATTTTTTGTGGAACACCATCCTCCTCTACTTCTTGCCTTGTTCTTTTGTTGTTAGGTGAATACACACCCTTTGTAATGATGAAGCGTGAAAATGAAGTATGAAGAATGGTGATCAAGAGTTGCTTCATGAAGTTGTATTTGAAAAAAAGGGAAAATAGGCAGCCTTTGGTTTTTCCGTGTAGCATGCATCCAGTCTCATGTTGACTAAAAGCTATCTCAAATAGCCTGCTAATGCACCACATACAGTCGCGTAAGTTATTTAAGTGTGAAGAAATTTCATATCATATTTCACCACTACCAATTATATGTTTAAATGTCACTCTACACTTTTTTTTATTCACCTTTTATTCATTTACATTTAAAGAAATATTTGTGTATTTGGTGTATTTTAAGAGGATTCCAATTATAAGGATTTCTGTTCTGAAGTACAGCATCATATAGTGTGATCCAGTTTTTTTATAACATATGATGCTGAAAATGCAATAAATTTCTTGATGTGTTATTTGCTATGGAATTATTTGTGTTGTAAATACTGTCATTCTTGATTCAACAGCCCAAAATATACTTTTTAAAATTGTTGAAGGTATCTGTGAAAGTGAAAATTCTGTTTAGGCATCACACATGATCACGTTTTATTAATGGAAAAGCATGTTTTTAAATTTATTTCCATATTGGTTTTGTTTTGTTTATTTATTTGTTTATTTTTTATATTCAGATATTGTTTTAAAGCGTTCTTAGTGTGCTTGATTTATGTTTAGATACATGTTGCCGCGAGATGTACTAAAGTGTTGAAGGAGTGGTTGTGAAGAAGGAGAGAGAGAGAGAGAGAGAGAGAGGGTATGAAGTGGCTTTTGTAAGAGTTGTGCTTCCTTATTGTTCTCCAGCCCATACCAAGACAGAGTTGGTGGTTGTTGAAGCTATGTATTTGTGTGTAAACATTTATTCTTTTTATTTTGTTTATCTTTTTCTTTTTATTGTAGAGGTGGGGGGACAATGGGAATCTTGAATTGGACAACCACATGTTATCCCCAATATTTATATTTACTACAGGACCAGTTTATAAAATAACCATTTTAAAGGCTAATATTTTTGCGGGGTCATTGAAAATGTGTTGTTTGATTGTATTGTATTGGAACTGTAAAAAAAAATATTTTGGGTTTACATATGTGAAACTGCATATATATATATATATATATATATATATATATATATATATATATATATATATATATATATATATATATATGTGTGTGTGTGGTATATACATTTATGATAAGTGAATGTAAGAACAGTTTCTATGTATAGACATCTTATGTAAGTTTTTTTGATAGGAAGACTATAATACTTGTAGGAAGCCCTGTTTAGAATAACTCCCTATTCCTGTCTTTTAAAAAGTCAAGGTCACTAATACAAAGTGCATTTCAACAGGTCAAATCCGGAGGCAGCAAATCAAGAGCCAGCAGTGCCCCTCCTGTCAGAAGATCCGTCCTTGGGGCTGCCCTACCCCCAAAGAGTGCCGGAGGTGGGTGTGCATTGTGATTGCTCTCCTTGTGGGAGAGTTTGTGAGCCTGATCTAACGATTCTGTGCCTGGCAGCCTCTGTGGCATGGAGGGTGCCAGGTACTTGGATGACGAATGCTCTAATCGTTTGTCGAAGTTCGTGGGGGGGAGGTGGAGTGACGTGCGTTTCTGTTTAGTGTGTAACCCTACTTCTTTCCCAACCTTGTAGGCTTAACCTAGGATATTAATGGGTGAAATTGTCATTAGTAAAACCTATGTTTTGATAGTTGTGTACAGTATTCAGTTTTACCTTGTACTTGGCATTTGATACAAACTCAGTTTAGATTATTTATGTTGCTATCATCACTTTTATGTAAGATATTTAAAAGGTAATGAAGTGTAACTTTAGATGCAGGAGGCTTTGTTCAGAAAGCAGTGTAAACGTTATTGCAGAAGTTTAGGATTTCAAATTTAGCTTTATATATATATATAGTATATTAATATTATATTTATGATTGTATATATATATGTATGTATATATGTATATATACATAAATACACATACACAGACACATACATTCACATATAAATGCACATATATATATATATAATATATATATATATATATATATATAATATATATAATATATATATATATATATATATATGTATATATATGTATATATATGTATGTATATGTATACATACATACATACCTATTTATGTGTATATATTATATATATATATATATATATATATATATATATATATATATATATATATATATATATATATATATATATATATATATATATATATATATATATATATATATATATATATAAATATAAATATAAATATAAATATAAATACACACATACACACACACACACACACACACATACACACATGTGTGTGTGTATGTGTGTGTGTGTGTACGTGTGCTTGTGTACATACATACATACATGTACATATATATATATATATATAATGCAGTTTTCCGAAAAGTACAAAAAAAGAAAATTATATTTTCCAGTCTAAATATACATATGAACATATACATACATATACATATATATATAATACTGTTTTCTCATAAGTACAAAAAAGGAAATATTTTCCAGTCCTGATGAAAGATAAATATGCTTTTTTCGTTCCAAAAATAAATGATGCTTCAGTTAGCAACTTTAGTACAATAGTTCTAGTTCATAGTAAGGCAAGCTATAAAAGGTTGGAACAGCCCTCACAGGCATGTGCTATATATCTAAGTGACTTTCCCTAAACAAATAGTTTGTCATTGATCAGTTTTGTCTTTTTAAGCAAAATCAAGCTTTGTATTGCATTGTTTGTGAAAGCGTGTGCCAAAGTGATAATGTCATATTTACTGCCTGTTCATAAGAAGGAGAAGACGACATAAGGTTATCTCTCCCTTCATATGAAAATCCATAATTATGGCTTAGCATGCGATGTGTACAGTGTATGCAGACTACCATCTGTACGCTAACCCTGTGCAGCCCTTTTAGTTTGGCTTATTTTGAAGTCAAGGACTCCACAAACTAGAAGCAAAACCATTCCAACAACTTTCCAGTGTTGACCCCATCCATTTGTTCTCTAACACTAATCATAAATGAAGGAAGTGGATGGCACTCCTTCACATACGGAAACTTGTTGGAAAGGTTTGTGTTGCTGCGTGACAGTACTAACACATGTCATATTGTCCTCTTCCCCTCCTCTCTCCCCTTGCCCCCTCTGGCCCTGTATGCATGATGACTATGTTGGCGTGTGTGCATATAGCAGGGGAGAGTGGTGGTGGTGGGGGCCCTCGAACAACAATCAAGAGAGTGCCATCTATCAGTCGGGGGAGAGCTGGGTCATCATCCTCATCTACAGGTACTAACGACCTTATCTATTCATGAATAAATGTAAATTTATTAATTTTCATTTTTTTTTTTTTTTTTTTTTTTTTTTTTTTTTTTAATTATTATTATATATTTTTCGTGGTTATGCATCTTGTTCTTTGATTTGAACAAGAAGCTGAGGAATCTGTCTCTATACCTTTCTTAAATCTAACAGCATTTTTAAACATTTCATTCTCTTTTGTGTTTATAAAAATGTTCCTAGAGGATTTGAGCAAAAGCCTAAAATAGCTAGATAGTGAATGATTTGCATTTTCTATAAGCAAATGATTGGCTTAGTATATGTAATTGCATTTATGTAAAAAGTTATTGGTCTTAATGCCTATTTTTTCACAGTTAATAAAATTACAGATGCATTGTAGAATAGATAAACACTGTAATAAATGTGTGACATTAATACCAATGTATTTGTCTAGCAGTACCAAAGATAATCAACGGAATTATTTCTCCCTTTAGCTCCTGCTGGAGCTGTGGATGAAGCCTCGTTCTTTGCCTCATTTGAGGATGTTCCTAAAGTTAACATTTACTCTGCCCGGGAACTGGAGGACAACCTCACCAAGATCAGGGAGGTTATTTCCAGCCCTAGTAATGACTGGGACAAGAGAGTAGATGCAGTAAGTACAGACTTGTGCATGTTTTGTTTTGAAGTATGAAATCAAGTATGGATGGGAATTGCAGTTACATAATTGCTCATACTGACTATTGCAAAGGAATTTTTAACCAAGACCGCAATGTATCTTTACAGCTGAAAAAATTGCGAAGTCTCTTAATTGCTGGTGCCAATGGGTATGAGGAGTTTTATCCTCATCTTCGGCTTTTGGAACCTGCCATGCAATTGTCTATCAAAGATCTCAGGTAAGTCACAGTACTCAATTTTGATATAGAATAATGATGAAAAATGTTTATTTAGAAGCAAGTTTTAGAAGAGCATATGATATAGATTTATTTTCTGACCTAAGAGTTAGGAGCTTGTAAAAATATTTTGTTTTAGAGTTACATTAGTTAGACAGCAAAGATGCCTGAATTGAAATTGTCAGATTATATAAGCCACATATCTCTTGTAGGTCACAGGTGGTCCGAGAAGCATGTATCACTGTTGCATACATGTCCCAGGAACTTCACCATAAGGTTGACCATTTGTGTGAGACTGTCCTGCCAAATCTTATTTACTTAATACCCAACAGTGCCAAGGTATGTACAATCTGAATGATACATTTTATATACATAAAGCCATATAAAAGTTTAGATGTGGGAAATAATTCTGATGCTACTTTCACCCAGACTTGATAAAGTTAAGTTTGAACTGCTTTCATATTTAATGATTTTAATTTCTTTCTTTCACAATTACAGGTGATGGCATCCTCTGGCGTTGTCACGATTCGGTTTATAATTCAAAACACTCATCACCATAAATTAATTCCTATCCTTTTGCGAGAGATCAGTAGCAAGAATAGAGAGATCCGCAAAGTCTTGTGTGAGGTTTTAGATCAATTAGTGCATACGTGGCCCACTCATTCTATGGAAAAGCACGTTCTCATCCTTGCCGAGACAATTAAGAAGGGAATCACAGATGCTGATCCTGAAGCAAGAGCCTTTTCCAGAAAGTAAGTCCTTTTGAGTTAAGTACTTTTGGGTAATCAGTTATTGTGAAAATTATTTGGGAAAGTGATTTAAAAAACTGATTTATGTCAGGATGAAGCAAAATCTGTGAAGCGAATACTAGTATCATATTACTGGAGGTTGGGGGTGAAAAAATGCATATTGGGCATTTAGAGGGGGAAAATCAATATTTTTCTCATATGAGCAGAGACTTTAACCAAAAAGCCTTACTTCAGAGCATATTGGGGCTTTGCGGGCCACTTCAAGGACGAGGCAGACAAACTGCTGAACTCACTGGACCCGAGCTACAAGAAGATGCTTCAGGGAGAGATGAGCATGTCCAATTCATCTTCATCACAGTCTCTGCACAACTCCCAGAAGTCAGGTATGAACAGTCAGTCAGCAGATTAGAAAAGTGCGGAACCATGAAAGGAAGGTTTTTAACAAGTGTCAGGTCAAGGAATTAGTGAGAGACATTTTTTTGGAAATTGATGTAGTCACATCATAACGTGTTAGGGTGGACAGATAAGAAGGAAATAGTAAATATGACAATGGGAGTATTTATTTTAGTACATTTATTTTAGTACTTGTCACTGACTGCTAGTATGATGTGACTATGTAATAGGATCAGTTTTAGTTTTAGTTATGTGTATATATATACATGTACATGTTACGTGACATAGTATAAGGAAGCTGGTGTAGCTGGATCAGTGTTGTTGATGGCAAGTAGATGGACCTACCTCTAGTCAGGGTACTGGTGAGGTGAGTGGTAACAGATGGTTTTACAGGTAGGAAAAGTACTGGCAGGAATGCTTTCATTTTCTTAAACACTGAAGGCAAAGACTCTTGCAGCAATTTGTGGAAATAAATGTATATCTCCTTGAAATTCACAAGTGAAATTACACATGTTCATAAAAAGACATTGTTAAATTTAGATTGGTGGAAATCAGTTTCTTATTGTTGTGTGCATATATTTTACAATGCTTTCTATTAGTCATTAATATTACCCTTTCCTTTTTTCTTTTTTCAAACTTCTTTATCTTTAGTTGTGCAACAAAAGGCTCATTAATATTCGTTAAAAGACATGGTTTTAATTGTTTACTTTTATCGTATGCAAGTTTATTTAGTTAAAGTACATCAATTTTGCTGCAGGACTCACTTGACATACATATTATATTTATTTTTTGCATGTGTGTGTACATAACAATCGATTTGGGTAGGGTTATGACACACATTTTAGCACATTCTTCTAATATGGGTAGTTCAATTTGCGCATGTGTGCGTCTTTGTAGTTACTTTGATTATTATGATTTTTTTTTGGTATGACTTTATTTTGATGGGGTTATGTATTTAGTACCTTTAGTGTTTACAACTGGCAAGCATATGACACACAGCTCATGCTTGGCCTTTGCTTGCTTCCCCCAAATCCTTCCTACCTCAACTACACCACCTCTGTGGCTTGTGTGTGCCTGGATGTTGCGCATACGCTCTACGTGGACTGTGTGCTGCCACTTGGATGAAATCACAAAACCGACACTGGATGGGTGCATCTTGCCGTCACTGGACACACATCAACAGCTGGAGCGCGTCCTGGGTGGTCACGTTCTTCTTCGACGGCTGGGAGCACAGAGAACCTGTCTGGAATGTCATCAAGACTCCCCCAAAGTGGCATGCGACGCTCTGCCATCCCTACCCCAGCCTCCCACCGCCCTCAGGACTCCTCAGACTCCCCCGCCCCCTCCCACACACCCACCAACTTCCGCTCCAACAGTGCCATTGACCTGCAGGCCGCAAGGCGTGCACAGGCTCGTTCACAGTATGCCCAGGCCCAGAGACTCAAGGTGGGCTCTGGAGCGTCACTACGTAAGTAACAGTCCCATTAACTTTCTCACTCTTAATATATCCTCAAAAAGTTAGAGTAACATGAGTGTTGAATGAATTCATTAGATTTGCAAAATTAGTGTTTTGTGCTAACTTCACGGAAAATCAAAATTTATCCCCAGTTTCACTGTACAATAAAAGCTCCTTTAATTACTGGAGTAAAGGAATAGCGATCACTAGAGTTGTTCAGTATCGGTTTTATAATTGATATTGCTGTAATATATACTGCTGGAAGTTGTGTATTGTGTTTGTTCTCACAAAATGATTTAGTTGCCGAATGGTTACTTTTCATAAGGGGAAAAGCAAATTAGTAGAAGCTATGCATGATATTTTGCATGAAACCTTTTTGGTAAATTTTGATATTCATCAGCCGAGTTTTGGGCTTCCATATAGGCATCTGCAGTTTGGCCTTGTACAAAAGTGAAATAAAGGAAATTAGTGTAGATATTAGATGAAGCACACTGCTTATACATGACTTGTTTCACCAATCAGTATATTGTTACAGCTTTAAATGGTTAAGGAAAAAGAAACTGAGAGACCTATATTGGAAGAGTTTTATGTTAGGCCATAAGTGGTCTGTGAAAACAATAATAAGCCACGAGGTGTTCAGATGCTAGTTTTTTGGCCATACTTTCTCATTTTTGTCACACTTTTGAAAAAAAAAAAAAAAAAAAAAAAAAAAACTTTGCAAGTGGCCACTCATCATAGTGAGTTATTAT